>JAVXUM010142983.1:0-16851 GCA_035590655.1 Pouteria glomerata | reverse complement strand
CATTTAGTTTCTTTATTTGTTTTACTTATTGTCTTTTAGGAAATTTAGTAAAACCTTTGCTCAAAACAAATCCAAAATTTATTTTTCAGCACTTTAGGATTAAAAGAACCTTGAATAACTTAGAAACTAAAACCTTAGGCTCCCTATGGATATGATCCTGGACTCACCAGGTAAAACTACACTGCACACCCTTGCACTTGGGGGTTAAGTTTAGACACACTATTTAATAGCGGTCAATATGACTTGATATACTTGAAATTAGATGGTTGAAAAGTAAGATGAGTCTGAGATATATAGGGGAATTTTATGCAAAATTTTAAAGTTCTACTACTTATTTCATATTGACCTTAAATCAAGAGTTATTGAAATGATTACCACAATCTTTTGAACTAGTTTAAGAATTTTATGGGTAGATTCACTGCGAACCATTACGAGACTTCACTCGTCCACTAGGGGGAACCTAGGGGTTTAAAAGACTTGCTACACGCAGCTAATTGCAGTGGTGTTTCCAACAAAAAGAGAAATAGGTTAGAGACTTTAGTTAAACTTAAATAAAGTCATTGCTATGGACTAGCAATGTTCAAGTTGGGGGGTGTGATTACACTTACAAAGTGTAATTACAAACTTCACATTTTGGTATAGAATCATGCATTATTTTAATAAATTCTTTTAGTTTTACTATTTTTATTACTTATTAGATTTAGTTTCTGAAATGCAGGAAAACGGATGAAATAATAATGATTTGTAGCGAAGAAAATGGTCTGAAGCTCAAAATAGTCGAAGATATGTTGCAGCAGAATTTTGCATTCTATTGATGTTTCAGCCATAACTTTTCGCTCAAGACTCCGATTGATAGAATTCTTTCTAGGTTGGAAAGAAAACTTAAAGGGCTACAAGTTTTATGTTTTAGCTAAAGCTTGAATCTCTCATCTTCAAGGTCAAAATCATGTCAAAAGTTTATGACAGAAAGTTGTGCAACAGAACTCTCATCTAATACACTAGAGTCCGGACCAGACGAACTAGAGTCTGAACCCTCCAGAGTAGGCTGACCAAAAATTGATGAAGAAACACTTTGTCGTCTAGACTCCAGATCTAGGGTTTGGACCCTGTGGCTTTATCAAGACTCTGTGTTTCCTTATTTTTGTTAGGGTTTTGGGAGGCTTTAAAAGCCAACCTTGTGTAGGAGTTTGGGAGACTTCTTTTGCAATCGTGTAACACTTGGTATTTTAAATTGTAATATTTTTGTACTATTTTGGATGTTAATGTATTTTAATTTAACTGAATTGAGTTATGGTAATTTTACTGCGTTGGATTTGACCCGAAGTGTTATTGGGTTTGATAAAGCCCAACCATCTTTTCTTTTCTTCTTTTTCTTTTTTCTTTCTTTTCTTTTGTTCCCAGTCGACCAGAGACGAAGTAGAGAGAGAGAGAGAAAAGAGAGAGAAGAGAGAGAAAAGAGAAGGGAATAGAGAAGAGAGAGAGATTCAAAGCCAGAGATTGGTCAATCTAGGGAGATCTCGACGCGGTGATTGTCGTGGTGCAATTCGTTTCACAAGATTCGAAGTGAGGCGGGAGAAATCAGAGTTTGAAGTTTGGAGGCCAAACCAATCTTCTTCATTTTCTTCATTTTTCATCAGATTCGAGGAAGGTTAGACCTATATTTGTGCTCTAGACGTCATAGAGATCATTTTAGTATATATATATGCATGTTTTGGCGATATGTAGAAATTTGTATATATATATATAGCTGTGTATATATATGTACATATATATGTTTGGAATTGGTATGTGATGGACCTTAAATTTGAAATGAGATATATGGATACCGTGGCAATGATTTGGTGAACTGTAGTTGAGTTTTATTGTTAAATTTTGGAACCAAGTTGGTTGATTTTAGCCAAGGTTCGTCTGGGGAAGATGATGAATAGTGGGACTAACACAGGAGGTCGAGGCTGCGTGCTCCCTACGCCCAGCCTATGACCCCTACTGCCGAAACAAAATTTCTGGACAGGCCTAGGGGGGACGCTCCCTGCGCCCAGCCTGCGACCCCTTTGAGTTTTGTCTGTATGAGTTCTTTTTGGTTCATTTTTCTTGGGTTGGTTCCCATATACATGTAGAACATAGTATTTGGTGAATTATGGGAGTTTTTATTCATGCTTAAGTATAGCATATTATGAATTAGTTTGAGATGTTTTAGTTTCATGATTGGGGATATCATGTGCATTGGGATTGGGGTGGTTTCATCTGATGGAAAGGATCTGTATGGATTGACCGAGAGTGCCAGATGTTTATGTGGCATGCTGAGGCACGCGTTATATATGTTAATTTTGATGAAATTGAGAAAATAAGATTTTGATAACACCGGATGATCTCTAGTCAATATAAACGTGACTAGAGTTTAGTCATGCAGAGTTGGAATATTAATAGGAGATATAGACTTTGAGATTTCTCTAGACTGTAGCTGGATACCTGCTTGGGATAAACAGATGCCTACTTGGGATAGGCAGATGCCCGACTAGAGGTGTAACTCGGTTCTCTAGTAGAAGGGCCAGGAGTGTAACTCGGAGCCCCTGAGTCTTACACCTGTGGGGGTGTAACTTGGTTCCCCATATGGATATGAGAGATATATATGCATTTGCCGTGAGTACTAAAAACGGTGTGGTTGGTACCTCTTGTGCTTGGCTAAGTGTCACCTGTCCCAGGATAAGGTTGGGGGTAGATGGAGAATTTGACATGCTTGGCCATTGCATTTCATTTCATTCAATGGTATGAGATATGCATACTTCTATTATGTTGTGCATATATTTTGTGTTATATATGTACACTAGTGCACACTTGCACTATCCTACCTGCTGGACTAGTAGCTCATCCTATCCACATTGCAGGTGATCCAGGAAGGTCGGGAAGTGAGCACCTAGAATTGAGTTGACTGCTAGATTGACTTAGAGAGAGTCTTTTACTTTTCATGAATTTATTGTATCCTATTTGTGCGACCCGGGTTGTGGGTCCCAAGACTTATGAGGTTTAAGATCTTATGGTGATGTATTATATTGTTTTCATTAATATGGGAATGAGAGACGAATGTTAGTTACTCTGATTATTATTGTTATGTTATAACTTGACCGTGGTATAAGTTTTGTTTATTTTAGTAGTTCTTATATTCCCATACCATCCATCTCGGACAATTATGTTAGGGGCATGATAATATGGTATTAGAGTTCTAGATTGCGATTGTTTGGGTCTTGAGTAGTATGGTCTTGCATATAGGTTGCGATTGTTTGCGATAAAGTGATTTTTTGAGTTTTATTGATAATCTTGGAGCTAATGATGAATGTGTTTTCGTAAAATATCTAGACGTGAACGTGAAAGGAGTGGAATGCAGCGGGGTCAGACCAGTGGTCAAGATCCCATGAAGGAAGAGCGAAGAGGGTACCATAAGGTACCATTGGCAGACGATGGGGTTCCACAGCCGACATATGAGTAGATGATGCAGTTTATAGCAGCTCAGTGGGCCCAAATACAATGGTTGGGTGTATCGGCAGCGGCACCTGCTCCTATTTAAGCAACTGCTCCTGCATCGAGTAATACACCAATAATGCAGATTATAAATCAGTTTAAGAAGCATGATCTACCTAAATTTAATAGAGAGGGTAAACTAATGGAGGTGGAGCGATGGCTAGAAGAGATTATGGAGATGATGGAGACTTTGGGAGTAGAAGGAGATGAAGTAAGATCAAGGTGGCGGCACGCCAGTTCTAAGGAAGTGCTATTCACTGGTGGAGGTCGTATCAGGGAACGATGAATATCCGTACTTTGACATGGGAAAAATTTAAGGCGGCGTTTCTCGAGAGATTTTTCCCTTCGGTGATGAGGGAAATAAAAGTTCAAGAATTTTTAGCATTGGAGCAAGGGAATATGACAATCCAACAATATGAGCAAAAATTTGCAGAATTATTACGGTTCGCCTCACAGTACTTACCAGATGATAATATTAAGACGAGGAAGTTTGAATGGGGATTGAATATGAACATCATGAGGCAATTATTGAAATGAGACTTCCCACTTATTCTAGAGTAGTGGCGGCAGCTCTCGCAGTGGATAGAGATGCCATTGATTTTTGGTCCAGGGTAATGACAGGTCAAGGGTAAGGACAAATCCAAGAGTATGGCTGGAGCAAGGTAAAAGAAAGGGAAGGAGAAATCAGGGACTTCCAGGATGAGGTTCTAGGGGAAGCAAGAATTTTCCTACCAGAGGAGCAGTTCTGGTTCAGGCTCAGGTTCGGGATCGTCTGGTGGCTGGGGACAACAATAGTTTCAATCTCCGCAGAGAGATGGATTCCAAGATCAATTCAGGTAGAAGTTATTGATTGTGCATCATTTGTGTCATAATATCATGATATGTGTATGTTTGATAGTGTTTTATCGTCGTAAGTTCTTGATTATATCATGATATTGACATACTTGTTGGATTGTGTAGGTTTGGACACCTTGATCATATTTTAAGCATAACTTTCTACTTCAAACTCCGATTGAGGTGATTCTTTTTATTTAAAAATATGACTCGAAGGCCAACAACTTTTGATTTTTTAGCCGAAGCCTGAATCCTTTGTCTTCAAGGTTGAAACCACATTGAAAGTTCAGAACAGAAAGTTATCTAGGAGGATATAGCTGATGAATAGTATAACCTAGCTTGCATGTTGATAACTTAGGTTGCATTCTAGTGTAGTTTTTCTTCTCCCATTTTGTTTTCATTTTTTTGTTTTCTTATCATCGACATGGATTTTGGTGATTTATATCATGGTCCCTTTGATGCCCAAGCCCATATAGAGTCTCTAAGTGATCAATTTGGGTATAACTATACATTCAAGACCTATTACCAATTACCCCAATTCTTCGGGCATGAGGAAGAAGACCCATGTCTTCATCTTGATAGGTTTGATGAAGTTTGTGGCTTATGTGGTGACGTTAGCATGAGTAAAAGACTTAGATTCATGTTTTTCCCTTTGTCTTTACAAGATGTGGCTAGTGATTATTGTTATGATTTTGGTGACTAGACTACTTGGGATCAATGTTATCAAGATTTCATTAAACATTTCCTCCCTATTCATCAAACCTTTACCCATAGATTTCAAATAAACAATTTTTACCAAAAGAAGTGTAAAGTATTTTATAAATGCTGGGAGAGATTTAACATACTTTTAGACACTTTCCTAAGTCACGAATTAGAGTTAGGGGATATCATCGTTGTATTATACAATGTTCTATTTCGTGAGTTGCACCAAGTATTTGATAAAGTCTTAGGTAGAGAATTTCTTGACCTCACCCCCTGTGAGGCATGGTTATTCCTTGAATTTTTCTATGAACATACCAGGCCATGGGAAAGACTTGAAACTCAGTTTGAACCATATGCACTTGACAGCCACATTGACCCATTCCCACATGCTCCTATTTTACTTGATCTTTATGATCCATCCTTTGGACGTAGCGTCTGTGTAGAGCCTGATTATTCAAAATTTGCATGTCTTAACCATGTTTTATTCATCGAGGGCCAGTCTCTGGAAGCCCGAGATTACTGGCCTAGTGATGCATATGATGCACAATGTGATACCCTAGGCACTGAGTGGACCAATTGCCCTAACTACACTAAGGATGACATTTGGGATGAGAGTCTATCTCATTTCCCTTTGAATTCTCCCATTCAGGAGATTTCTTTACCACTTAATGAGAGTTGGGAAGACATGCAGTCCTCTTCTACTACTGAGTTTGATGCTCAGCCCACCGACCATCCTGGGCCCTATTGAGAGTCTTTTGACTCCCGTTGAGCAGTTGCAAGTTACAATGCCCGAGGAGCATATCATTGAGTCCGTTGATCCTTGTTCACTTACTTATTCACCTGAGGTTGAGAGTAGTGCACACCTCCCACCTCTTAAGTTAGCCCCATCTGAAAGTCTTACTTTGGGGACTGTGAGTGAATACATTGTGACTAATCCTCATTGGGGGGTGGTAGTAGACATTGGGGGTGAGTATGTTAATTTTCTGAGTATTGAGAGACTGATAGAACCCACCATGTCCATGTCTTTGCATGTATTACGGCCACATCTACGGTTTCTTGAACCTCACTTGGCCTTCATCCCTTGGCGTGTCTCACACCTGAGGATCATCTACTATCGCTGTTTCTTGAGCCTGAAGAAAACATTTTATTTCTTAAACCTTTAAAGAGGGTGTTTGATAACCCCTCTTGTTCATTTTCTTTGTACATAGTAGATTAGAATTTTCTTTTTCTTATTTTCTTATTTTTTTTGTTTGATTTTCTTATCTTACTTTTTTTTTTTTTTTTATTTCTTCTTTAGCACTAACTCTTTCTCTTGCCTTATTTTTTCTTTATTTTTCTTTTATTTTTGTCTAACTTTTTCTCTTTTATAACGTTTATTTTCTTCAAATAAGGAAGCTCTTAAGGTAATATCCACCCTCTTTACCTACTGTTTCGACATTTTAAGCTTAACACGTGGACATATATTGTTAGTTGTTGTTGGAAATGCTGTAGAAACTAGGTTGGGGGGTGTTCCTTATTACTTGCGGGATTCTCTTTTCGGGTGCATGCTTGGCTTATGTGTTATATATTTATTGATCTTTATGCTCATCATCATCATGCTCACTTTGCACACTACGGACCCACTTTTCTTTCATGGTTCTTACATTGAGGATAATGTTTAGTTTAGGTTGGGGGGTAGAGCTCGCATGATGACATTTTGTGCTCGCATAATGACCTTTTGTGCTAAAATTGTCAAATTTTTCAAAATATGAGCATTGTTTTTAGCTTGAATAATGAATTTAGCACATTTGTACCTGTATGTCAGCCCTTATGGTTTGGTTAATTGTATCTTTAAGTGAGAAAGTGATGAGTGAGTCTTGTTCAAGTTTTTATAGGAAGCTTAGCTCAAGTTAAATGTTATGTCCCGGTGCAATTATTAAAATCAAGTTGTGGAACGAAGGTGCTTGAGTGTGAATTTTATATACCATTGGTTACGTGAGCATCTTTGGACTAGGTTGAGACTTATACCACTTAATGGTGAGCTTTTGAGCCTATTATTTGTTTCTAGAGGGGATGCACACAATCACAACTCTTTTACTCTTTACTTTGGCTTTCAATGCATCGAGTGCCTCATACACACTTGCATGATTATCACTTGGCACACATGAGTTGGTTGCAAGCTTGGAACATGATGCTAGGCCATTTTTGTGATTTTTGAGTCTGTTTGTCTGATCCTTGACATGAAATTACCCTAGTAGCCAACTTGAAGCTATTTCTATTTAGTTTTTACTTTTTCTTGATTTTCACTGCGTATGATATGCCTTACACCTGTCATATCATTTATGCCTTACTCTCGTATGTCTTGCGATGTAAAATTGCTTCAAGGCCTAATTTAAAGATTGTGGATGACCATGTAAGCTTTTGTGAGCACTATGAAAAAAAATGAAGGTGTGAATTCATATGTATAGTCATTATTCTATAAAAAAAAAAACACAAAAAAAAAATATTTCATGCCTTTTGAAATTCGGGGACTTGTGTGTTATTTGCAACATTTGCAATTGTCCCAAGGATAATATTTACTAGGAATACGTTTTTTGTTGGGATTTTTGTTAGGATTTTTGTTAGGATTGGAAAGGAAATGGGTAAATTGGGACTTGTATGCACTTGAATATTCTTAACCTAAGACTTGTGCTTTGAATTCCATATCCTTCATTGGTAATCATTACCCCGGGATAAGTTACAATCGAAATGAAGACCTAGTTGATTCTAAGTGAGCAATTCTTGTGTGATGCCTATAGTGGTGTTGTGTAGGTTGTGGTGTGATCACTCACTTACGCATTGGAACACGATTATGAGCTGTCCATTTGGAACATCAATTCATTTCACTCATAGTTGTGGGGTTGTGTGCAACTCGGATAGCATTTTATGCTATTAGGAATATGTGAACCCATGATGAGTGAATTTCCTTCTATGAGTGATATATTCTGTGAGGATTTGTAGTCAAAACTTAGCTCTAGTTATGCTCTTGCAACCTTTGTGGAATGAATGAAACATCTAGGGACTCATGTACTTCATGCTTGATAAATTTTGCTTTTATGTTTTGCACTTGGGACTCTTACATGATATTTGAGTGTTGTAACTTATTGGGCTTGCACTTGATTCATTTTTTATCTTAATCACTTTCGGTTACTTGAAACTAAACCATAGATGTTAGTAGGTAGCATCACTGCAAACCCTCATAAGACCTTACTTGTCTTTTAGAGGGAACCTAGGGGTTTAAAGGGCTTACCTCACATGCTAAGTGTGGTCATGTGTCTCCTACGAAAATGGACATCACATTAGTAGTAGATTTTAGTTTAACTTTTGTTTAAATAAAAGATCACAATGGTTTTAACTTTTTTTTAAATAAAAGATCACATTAGTGGGTGTTCTCCTACACATTTTTTTATCTCCCATGGTTTGATTTTACGCATTGTTAGAGACTAGCAAAGTCTAGGTTAGGGGGTATGACTGTGCATCATTTGTGTCATAATATCATGATATATGTATGTTTAATAATGTTTTATCTTCATAAGTTCTTGATTATATCATGATATTGACACACTTGTTGAATTGTGCAGGTTTGGACACCCTGATCATATTTTAAGCATAACTTTCTGCTCTGAACTCTGATTGAGGTGATTCTTTTTGATTTGGAAAGACCACTCGAAGGCCAACAATTTTCGTGTTTAGCCAAAGCCTGAATCCTTTGTTTTCAAGGTTGAAATCACATTGGACGTTCAAAATAGAAAGCTGTCCAAGAGGATATAGCTGATGAACAGTACCTCGGGTGCCCCACCTGGGCTGGGGCACCCCAATATTTGTCAGTTGGGCACCCCCAGAGAGTGCATTTTTGGAGATTGGCTTGAGCATTTGATCAAACACATAGAGGACATCAACTTCAGGCGCCCTACCTAATTTCGGGTGCCCAAAAAAGGTTTGGGCGCCCCCAGAGGCGTGGATTTGAGTAGAATTCAGTCAAGACTTCATCAAACAGTTGGATGAACAGTGCCTAGGGCGCCCTGCCTATGCTCGGGCGCCCCAATTTTGGTAACCTTTGACTTTCTTCATTCATGTAAAGTGACCATATTACCCTCACTTTTTGACATGTATAAATAAGTGAACTTAGAGATGTTTGGGGAGACTTTTACCATTTTGTTCTCTTTTTCTTTATATTAGATTAGGTTAGGGTTAGGGTTTCAAGTACATTATTCAAGATTGCTACTCTATTTAAGTATTCAACTTTCTCTCTTTGTTGTTCGATCTTGTTTTCATTTTTATGGCATGCTTTTATTTCTTATTTGTGATTTCGTTATGATTATGCTAGGCTAGTTTTATTCTTGGCTTTAAGCCATTGAAAGTGTTGTGGTTGGCTTTGGTTTAATCAGATGTAAATAGTTTTCCCTAAAATATTTTTTTATGACTTTTAATTGAAATTTCTTGGTAAAGTTAGGGTTTTTTTGAAACCTTCTAACCTGTGTTATAACCATGGCTTGATTACAAGTTTTCACTTGTGCATACCAAGTGTTCGGTTCAATGTCCCGGTGAGTTATAGATTTAACTTCCAAAACCTAAATTAGGTTTTCTTATGAAATCAAGTTGCCCATGTTATAATTCTCATGTGGTTATGACTATCAAGTGCTTGATTCAATGGCTCAGTGACTTAAAACTTATTTCCTAAAACCAAAATATAAGCTTTCCAACGAAATTGGCTTATCTATGTTAAAATCAAAGTTTGGTTGCACTTGTGCACACTAAGTGCCTGATTCAATATCCCGATGAGCTCGAAACTATTTTCAAAGCCTTTACTTACCTTGAGATTTCTACAAATCATATTTCAAAGAACATCTTCCGACCTAATAACATGTGCAGTTGTTGGGTTGAGTCATAAACACATTTGAGAGAATCTTTACCATCCCAATACTGGATTCGGTTTATAGTCAAGAATGTTTTAATTAATATTATTTCTTATGCTTTTGTTTTAGTTTAATTCCTTCACTCCATTATCTTCAACCAAACCCATATCCCATAATCTAAATTTAGCTAGGTTAAATTAGGTTCACCTACTAAATAAGAGAATAAGTCTAGTATTTTTAACACAGCCCTCCCTGTGGAAAGAATGACCGGTACTTTGTACTGTTTTTATAAATTTAAATTTGCTACCTACGACGACTCGTGTACTTGCGGATCAAGGTCAATTATGTTACAGATGTCACTAGCCAGGGCATGTGCAAACAAATTGTCCATTTATGGAAATGTCACAAGGGAGTGTTGAGCCAGGTGCTCAGTAGATTGGGTCATATCAGACGCAATAATTTTCTATGATTCCTGCATCACCGATGCATCAACCAATACCATAGATTCAACAGTTCAAATAGCCGCGTGGTGGTGGCGGTGGTTAGAAGGGTAAAGCTAAGAGAGATGGAAGTTCTAGTAGTTAGCGGACTCAGGAACGTGCCTAGTCACTTACACTACGGGACGATGTACCTGATACTTTTGTGATACGCGGTACATTTCATTTTTCAACACTAGGGTGCATATTTTATTTGATATTGGTGCATCACATTCTTTCATCTCGCATGCATATGTCAAGACTTTAGGGTTGACTCCAAAAAGGCTTGAAGAGCCAATATATGTAGATTCTCCGATAGGTGGTAGTTCATCGATAAATTGGGTTTGTGAGAATTGTGTTCTACAGTTGGGGGATGTTCAGCTATAGATTGATTTGAGAGTTTTGAAGATGAAAGAATTCGATGTAATTTTGGGAATAAATTGACTGTCCACTTATTGAGTGACGATTGATTGTCAGCGTAAGTTGGTGACAGCTATTCTACCGAATGGTATCGTAGTGAAAATTTGGGGTGAGGCTAGAACGGTGTTGCCTTCCCCATTACTTGATATAAGGTGTATTGAAAAATTTTCAAGTTTACTTGCTAGATTAAGGTTAAATGAGAAAGACTCCAGACACTTTTTTTGAGAGTTGTCTGTGAGTATAAAGATGTATTTCCAAATGAGTTGTTGGAGTTACCTCCACAAAAGGAGGTAGAATTTTATATAGACCTTATACCGGGGATGGTGCCTATTTCAATGACACTGTATCGCATGACACCGGTAGAATTGAAAGAGTTAAAGGTACAACTAAATGACTTGTATTCTCGAGGTTTTATTTGACCTAGTACATTGCCGTGGGGAGTATCTGCAGTTTTCGCAAAGAAGAAGGATAAGATCTTGAGATTGTGTGTGGATTAATTTGGTAATAATTAAGAATAAGTATCATTTGCCCAGAATAAATGATTTATTGGACCAGTTGAAGGGTTCTACATGTTTTTCCAAATTGAACTTCGATCAAGATACCATCAGTTAAGGATTAGGGAGGAAGATGTTCCCAAGACTGTATTTCGTACCTAGTATGGTCACTTTAAGTTTATGGTTATGCCGTTCGGGTTGACGAATGCTCCTGCAGTATTTATAGATTTGATGAAAAGTGTTTTCTGACTATTTTTAGATTGGTTCGTGGTAGTGTTCATTGATGATATTTTGATTTATTCTCGTGATGAGCATCAACCCGAGGGTATCTCAAGACCCTTTGTATTTTCTACATCCAAACCTCAACCAAACAATCAAACTCCCATTTCATTCTTTGTCATTAAATCCATACTTTGTTTAAAAATTCCCATTTACAATACAATCACAACCAATACACTAGTTCGTCATTTATGGCACAAAATTGTATGAAATAAGCATATGAAATAAGCATGTGGCAGATCAATTTTTGGAGGAATGTGAGAAGATTTTAGAGGCTATGGAGATTATCGAGTCATTTGTACGTATTACCTTGACGACATTTCAATTGGTTGGGAGGGCTTCAGCATGGTGGTCAAGTGTAAAATGAACAGGAGGAGCTGAAGGCCTTACATGGCATGGATTTAAGGAGAAATTTCTCGACTATTTCTTCCCTCAATCCTTAAGAGATGCAAAAAGGGAGGAGTTTGCTAGCCTAATCCAAGGAACGATGACGGTACTAGAATATGAACGGAGATTTTCAGATTTGTCAAAGTATGCGTCAGAAATGGTTTCTACTGCCCGCCTCAAGTGCAGAAGGTTTGAAAGAGGTTTGAGGCCAGGCTTAAGAAACAAAATGGTATTGTTGGGTTTGGATGATTATGAAGCTTTGCTTAATCGGGCAATGACAGTAGAAAGAGATTTAGCTGAAACCCGAGCTATTCAAGAAAAAAAGACAGGAGAAGAGGCGAGGTAAAAGTGTAAAGACTTCTCAGGAACGTAAAAATAGAAAGAAATTTAAAGGGAGTCCCTCAATCTCATAAGTACAACAACTTTCCCAAAAGAGCACGTTCTCAAAGCAAACGAAGAAAATTAAGGGAACTTCCTCTGGACAAACTGTATGTTTCAATTGCAGACAGCCGGGTCTCTGGAGATTTGATTGTCCTCAGTTGAGGAGCCAAGAAGAATTGGCAGGGCAAGCCAGGGGTGGATCTATGGTAGAGACTCGAGTATGTTACCAGTGTGGACAGAAGGGTCATGTACAAAGATCTTGTCCACAGATTCAAAGAAACATAGAAGGAAGGACGGGACCATCCAGACAGTTTTTTTCTAAAGTGCTAGAGGAACCAATAATAACCCGAGGTATTTTTCATTTTTATCCTTGACACAAGAACCTTATGTCTTTTCATCTCTGCCAAATTTGCGTATGCTTTAGATTTGGACATCAATTTTAGGGACATTTTTTTGCATGCTAAAATACCAATAGCTAGGGTTTCTTTCCTTAACTTAAATGTATAAAGAATACGAGTTACAGATAAGGGATGTGTATACCGGAAGAGAATTAAATTCTATCTTAATCTGACTGTGTTATGTTTAACTAACATCGCCATAAAGTGACCCTAGCTCACCTGGGAGGAAAAAAAGGTTTGTTTTTTTTTGTGGATCAGTGTGAATTATAAGACTGGTTACCCTTAAAGGACCATATCAAGCTTATATTATGTAGTTTATTACTTATACGACATTAGAAGGGGAAGATATTTCAAAGATAATGTTTAGCATTCAGTACAGTTAGTATAAAGATAAGTTTAAACAACATGTGAGACTGGCGCTACAGCGATTAAGAAATCATCAACTGCATGCCAAATTAAAAAAAAAAAAGTAGAAATTCGGACTTCACAAAGTTAAGTTCTCGGGCACACTAATCCCTCTAAAGTTCGAATGGGTTTAGAACGGTTCGATTGATGTGGAAGCATTATACTCTAGACGAGTTAATCTGGGTAACTTAAATTTGAGATACGGGATTGATTTCCTAATTTGTTTCCTTAAACTTTCCTTACTGTAACTTATAAGAAAATTTCGAGGACGAAATTTTTATAAGGAGGGGAGAATGTAATACCCTAGATTTTTAGATGACTGTGTACGATAAACCTTACATGGTTTAGTGTCGACTTGTGTTCTAAGCTAGGGGATGATTCGAGAAGTTAGTTTTGCTTAAAGGAGATGGCATGAAGAACATGTTTAGAGCCTAAAATCAATTAAGTCCATCTTGGTATAATGTTTAAGAGTTTAAAATTTCTAATGGTCTAAATTAGTTTAAGCGATTAAAAAATTAGTTTTACATGGTAGAAGAAGATTATCTTGTTTCGAGGGTTAGAAATTTGACTTGAGTGTAAAGAGAATCAATTCTTTTAAGAGTAGGAAAATAATTGTGTGTTTGATAGAATGATATGGATCATTAGAAGTAATTTAGAATTTGAGCTTAGTTTAGAAACGAAGATATTAGTAACACATTTGAATAGAAAGCAAACTAAGCTAACCTTGGTTCAAAGTGTAATAGATTGAAACCTATGACTACCCATTTTGGTCCAAGCACTTGAAATTAACCTAGATTGAATATTAAGTATAAAAGAAGAGACTAAATGGGAATTTAGTTAAAAGAAATGGTCATTTAAATATTAGGGACCATTTAGGTATTAAGTGTAACATATAAGGGTATTAGGTAAATGGGTGAATGAGGGTAATAAGGTAAAAGGTAAAAATGGACAAAATAATATCTTTTTGACTTCATAGACTAGCCGTGAGATGGGAAAAGAGGCCACATGACCTGGTCATCAAAAGAAGATAGGAAAACCGAATAGAAGATGGAAGGAAAACCGGTTGGGAATGCTAGAATGGCTGGCCACTTTTGGCCAATTTTGACCACATACATACACCAAACTCCACCCAATTTTGACCATAATAAATAGACACATATATATATGAATTAGGAAGGAAGAGAAGTCGGCAAGGCTGTGGGAGAAATAGAGAAAGAAGACAAAATAGTAAGGAGGTGTAAAGATGAGGTAAAAGACAAAGTAGAGACTTGGACAAAATTGAGCTACTTTTTGACTATTCCATGGACATTTGGCCGGCTATATATTAAGAGGAGGAAGGCCACTTGGCCATGAAATCATCAACCCATGTGCCTTGGTCCAAAGTGGGACCAAGTGGAAGAAAAAATGAACCAAATAAACCTACCCGGGTAAACAAGGCCATTCGGCCAAAGCCTTAAAAAGGCATTCGGCCAAATAAATAAAAGGGGAAGAAAATAAGGAAAAGAAGCATAAGAAGCATAGTGTTCGGCCAAGCAAGAGGAAGAAGGAAAAGAAGAAAAATAAAAGAAAGAAGAAAGTAAGGGAAGAAAGGAAATCTTCTTGAATTAGTGGTAAGCTCTTCATTCCTCAACATATTTCCATAAAAACTTGAATTTAAATTCTTTATGAGAATTTTACTAGAATTAGAATTTTATCTCCTCTTAGGATTTTCTTGGTGGAAATTGAATTAAAGGAGGAGAAAATTTGAAGAAAGGCCCTAAACTCTTCAAGTTTGGAAAATTGGAAGGCTTGGAACTAAACTAGTTACTCTCTTGGAATCTCTTGAAATTCTTGAAGAATTTGGCCCAGGTTTAAGGTAGGGAACTTCCTTTACTTCCTCTAATATTTGTTTGAATCAAAACATACATAAGATTACAAAGGTTGGGGAAAATGAGGGGTTGCATGTTTATGTAATTTTAGAAATTAGTAAAGGTTGTTTTGGTGACCTAGAAGACATGTTTTTTTTCCCAAGTTTATGTTCTATGTGTATTGCTGAAATTTTCAGATTTTGTGACACTTTTAGGACCCTAAATTACTCTTGAAAACTTTGTTAAAAGCGTATAAGAAATAGGTTAAGTGACATTAAGGTTGTATTTTAGGCACTTGAAAGTGGACAAAAATCCATAGAAGAAAGCCAAAAAAATTCTGCAACCTATTCCTCCATCAAAGCTGAAATTTTTCATGTTCATATCCACTTATATGAGTTGAAGATTGCATGGTTAAATTGGTGTAAGGTTATGAGCTTAATAGCTAATTCCTAAGCTAATTAAAGTGAGCAAAAGTACCTAGGAAAGCTGAAAATTTTTACATACTTGTAACTCATTTAAATCTAAAATTTATCATGATCAAATTAATTTATTTAGGTTGGATACTGTATAGTGGAATTAGGGTAATGGTCCAAGCTTGTGGATGTACAAAGATTGCACTTATGAGCTAAAGCAGGGTTAAAGTGGTGTGGGGATTCTTTAGTTTTCAATAGTTTATATCCATATATGCACATATGGTAAAGATGATAGAAAGAAAGTGAATTGAATGTTTGATTGAAATATGGAAACATTAAATCTGAAAAATAGAGAAATTAGAGTTGTATGAGCATATGTTAGAGAAATTGAAATTAGTATTATGTTAGAATTGAGGAAAGGGGACTAGAAACTAATTAGAACATTAATTGAATTCTTTGTCTCATAAAGTATACATTTACTTTTTGATGAATATAGGAATTTACCTAACTTAAATTACAAGAGCATAATCTTAAATATTAAAATATAAATTTCCTTGGATTAGTTTATATGTGCGCAAACGTGTTAGAAATTTCATATATTCATAATTTACTCCTTTATGCTATGAAAGCAGTAACTTACTTAAATTAAATTACAGAAACCTAATCTTGAAGATCCTAGTATAAATTGCTTTGAAATTAGTTTTATGTCTATAATTGTGTTAATAATGATGTATGAGAATGTTATGGGAATGAAATAACTACTAGGGAACTTACTTTGAATTAGTTTATACATGTGTAGTTGTGTTAGTAATATGTGATGATAACATGAGAATTAGGTAAATACTAATGAGCCTATGTTAAATAGAAAATTTGATGTTATGTGATTATGAATATTGCAATGTGTTATGGATGGTTATAGTAGAATATGGAAACTTGAAAGAGTTATGTGCGTGTGAGATGATTGTCAAAGTGATTGATAAATGATTGTGTTGTTTGTGGAAATGCTCGATGAAGTGATCAATGAACGTTGGGTTGTTTGTTAGGTCGGGGACGTGGTGAGGTATGGAAAAAGGAAGGGACGTGAGAATTCCCTCGGGTTGAAAGTCAAGGAACCTGCGTAGGGTTTGGTTTTCATACCAGTAGGTTAGTAGCCTACAACATGAGGATTTGAGCCAGATGTTTTTTTGGGTTCTTTATGACCTTGGATGAGGTCCTAAACTATGAGGATCACGTGATATACTGCTTGTTGTTCCACAATGTGGATTTTACACCCTAAGTGCAAGGTGGTTCGATGTAGCAACTTAAATTTATAACGGTGAAGTACCGGTCGTACCCACAGGGAGAGGCGTTGTTAACTCACAATTCTTCTTCTCTTATTTAGTAGGTGTCACACAAGAAAAATCAAAGAAAATAGGTTTGAAGTTT
>JAVXUM010142961.1:0-16871 GCA_035590655.1 Pouteria glomerata | reverse complement strand
GATCAATAAGGCCAACGAGACCTACGCTTGGATCGCCATGCCGCTTATGGAAGGCGGACTCCCGATCGCGTTGGTCGGCGTGACGAACGCAACGCCGCGGCGCTTCAGCGATGCCGATATCCAGTTCGTCCGCGAGGTCGCCAACCGGACCTGGCACGCACTGGTCCATGTCCGCACGCTCGAACGCCTCCACGAAAGTCAGCGGGCAATGGCGGCCAGGGCCCAGCACGAACAGTTTTTCCGCGCGGTAGGCGACGAGATTGGTGGCGATCGCGTCGATGCGACGATCCTGTTCAAGATCGCGGCGATGCTGTCGCGCCATCTAGGTGTCGAGGAGGTGGCGTTCCTCGAACCCGACGCCACCCACGCGATGCGGATGCTCCTCTACCGGCCGCTCCCCGATCCCGGCGCCGACCGGGTAGTTCAGGTGATCGAACTGCCTGTGGCCAATTCTGGCTGGCGCGCTGCGCTCGACCACGGACGGGTGCTTGTATCGGGCAGTGACGCCGCCCCCGGCACGGTCGCGCTATGGCATGGACCGAGCGCGATCGCCGCGCCGGTCGCCGATGGCGGGATGGCTACGCTGGTGCTGGCGGTCGAAAGCTTGTCGCCGCGACAATGGAGCGAAGCGGACGTCCGCCTGGTACGCGATCTTGCCGATCTGGCATGGAACGCGGTTCGGCGCGTACGGATCGAAGCGATCGTCACCGCGCGCGAACGCAATCAGACGTTGTTGTTGGCGTGGAACGACGCAGTACGGGACGCTCGCGATGCTGAGGCGACGATCGATGCGACGCTGGCGCTGCTCGAAGCCAACTTCGGCGACGTCGCAACCAGCTACAGCGAATATGACGAGGACGGCCAGCGCCTGCGCGATATCCGTATCCGGCGCGACGGCCGGACACAGCGTGATCCGTCACCGGTCGATCAATCGGTACTAGGCGCATTGCCACCGGGCGATGCGCTCGCCACGATCGCGATTGAGGATGCCGCGACCGACCCGCAACTGTCCAACGCGGCACGCGACGCCTACCGCGACTTCGGCATCGTCGCGGCGTTGATCGCACCGATAATAGATCAAGGCCACGTCGTCGCGCTGCTGGCCATGCACACCGACCGGGCGCGCGCATGGCCGACTAACGAGCGACAGGTGTTGCGCGACCTTGCCGATCGCGTCTGGTCGCTGTTATTGCGACTACGCGCCGAAAGTGAATTGGCGCGGCGTGAGGCGGATCAAGCGTTCCTGATCGAATGGAGCGACTCAGTGCGCGACGCGGTCGATCCCGACCAGATCATCGCGCAGACGCTGCGTCACCTAACCCGGTACTTCGATGGCGCGACCGTGTGCCTTGACGAACTCGACGACAGCGGCTGTACCTTTGCGCACGGTTGGTGCTGGCACGCGGAGCAATTGCGGGTCGGACCTGACATTATCCCCCTCGACGCACTCGGTCCGGCCCTCGTCCGTCATCTGCTCCATGGCGAGACAGTGGCAATCGAGAATGCCGCCGATACGCCGCTGCCACCGCCCTATCGCTGCAGAGGCGGCGGAGCGCTACTGGCCGTGCCGATCATGAGCCGCGGACGGACGACTGCAGTGCTGACGCTGCACGCCGCGGAACCACGTTGTTGGTCGGCGAGCGACCGCCGCGTCGTGCGCGAGCTGGCTGAACGGGTCTGGTCGACGCTCGACCGGGTTCGCGGACAGGTCGCGCTGACCCGGTCGCGCGCAGCGCTGGAAC
The DNA here is from genome assembly GCA_035590655.1 of Pouteria glomerata. NCBI lineage: Eukaryota > Viridiplantae > Streptophyta > Magnoliopsida > Ericales > Sapotaceae > Pouteria > Pouteria glomerata. The sequence continues at coordinate 15,129 of JAVXUM010142961.1, read as the reverse complement.
AAGCGGAACGGATGGCGTCGTTGGGCGCGGTGTTGGGCGGGATCAGCCACGAACTGAACAATCCGCTTGCCGTCGTAACCGCCCAAGCGCAGTTGATCGCCCTTCTGGCCGAAAACACCGATCTGGCCGAACGCGCCAATCGAGTGCACGAAGCGGGCGAACGCTGCGCGCGGATCATTCGCAACTTCGCCGCCGTGGCCCGGCAGGCACCGCCCGATCGGCACGTCGCCCGCCCGGTCGAAATTATCGCGCGCGCGGTGCGGCAGGTCGAGGCACAAGGCGACGTGACGATCGAGCGTGATCTTGCGCCGATCCTTTCCGAGGTGTTGGTCGACCCCGATCAGATCCACCAGATACTGGTCAATTTACTGGTCAACGCGCGTCAGGCCATGCTCCACTCACGGATTTCGCGTCCGACGATCATTGTCCGTGCATCAGCTGCCGATGGCACGGTCTGCATAGACGTTGCTGACCACGGCCCCGGCATTCCTGCCGACGTACGCGACCGTATCTTCGAACCCTTCTTTACTACCAAGCCGATCGGGGAAGGCACTGGCATGGGACTGGCGCTGGCACAGGGCTTGGCCGAACTGCATGGCGGTAGCCTCGTTTTGATGCCCGGTCGATCCGGCGCGACCTTTCGCCTGACCTTACCCGCCAGACCGTGATGTCACGTAGGGAGTCCCGTTCATGCCGTCGCTACCGACGCCCGAGCACAAGTTGCTACGCGACCATTACCGGTTCCTATGGGACCTGCACGACCGACTGCGTCACGAAGGCGATCCGCATGTCGTACTGGAGGAAACGACCCGTAGGCTTGGCTTGCATCTGGGCGTCAACCGCACAGGCTATGGCGAATTCAACGACGACGCGTCGATCTTTTACCCGCGCGCGATCTGGACCGATGGCAGCGTCGCAGCGATCGACACACCCATCCCGTTCGCAGCGTTCGGTCCGCAGATTACGGCGTCGCACCGTGCAGGGGAATTATGGGTCCACGATTCTCTCGACGATGCAAAGCTCGACTCGGACGGACAGGCGACCTGTCGCGCGCTCGGCATCGCCGCGGCGATCACCGTACCGGTGCTCAAGGACGGGCGGCTACGCTCGCTGATGTCCGTGCATCAGAATGACGTGCGCCATTGGAAACCGAGCGAGGTCGCACTCGTTTCAGCACTTGCCGACAGTACTTGGGCGACGCTCGAGCGGGTCCGGGCAGAGGAGGAACGCGCCGAGAGCGAAGCCTTGCTGTCGGCACTGCTGCAACATGCCCCGATCGGCATCTTCCTTAAATCAGTCGATGGCCGCTTCAAGCTGGTCAACGACGCCATGGCTCGACTGCTCGGCCGCACTCGCGAGGACATGATCGGTCACAGCAGCGCCGAACTGTTCGATGACCGTACCGCCGCCGCAATCGAGGCCGCCGATCGGGCGACGCTCGTGAGCGGCGAACCAGTCGCGATCGAGGCTGCAGCCCCGGACGGCGCAACCTATGCGTTCGGCCTGACGACCCGCTTCCCGGTGCAGACGCGCAGCGGTCCGGCGCTGGCCGGTTTCCTGATCGACGTCAGCGAACGGCGGCGCGCCGATGCCGAACTGGCGTTGTCGCGCGAGCAACTCTACCAGTCAGAGAAGATCGCCGCGCTCGGCTCGCTGCTCGCCGGCGTCAGTCACGAACTCAACAATCCGCTGGCAATTATCGTTGCGCAGGCGGAGATGCTGGCGCACGAGGCGGAGGAAACATCCGCGGCGCAGCGGGTCGGTCGCATCCGCCGGGCCGCCGAACAATCGGCGCGTATCGTCCAGACCTTCCTTGCCATGGCGCGGCAGAAAGCGCCGAGCCGTGCGGTCGTCGACCTGCCGGCGGTGGTCACCGCGGCTCTCGACCTGGTGCACTATGGCCTGACGACCAGCAAAGTCATGGTCCGCGTCGATCATGCGCCGAACTTGCCGCCGGTCAACGCCGACGCCGATCAGTTGCAGCAGGTCGTCATCAACCTGATCGTCAACGCCCATCAGGCGATGATGCTGGTCGAGCGGCCCCGTGTGCTGACGGTCACGACCGCGCGCGACGAGAGCGGTCGCATGATCGTGTTCGATATCGCCGACACCGGTCCCGGCATTCCTCCCGAGCACCGCCGCCGGGTCTTCGAACCCTTCTTCACGACCAAACCGGAAGGGGTCGGCACCGGCGTTGGCCTCTCGTTCAGCCAAGGGATCGTCGAGGCGCATGACGGACGGCTCGAACTGGTCGAGAGCGGTCCGACCGGGACGCGCTTCCGCATCACCCTGCCCACCGCCAACGACACCGGCGAACGCGCGCCGGTCGAAAATACCGTGTCGCTGCTGCCGCCAGCGCGACGGCAGGCGCTGGTGATCGACGACGAACCCGACGTGGCTGAGACGATCGCCGACGTTCTGCGCGTGCTACAGGTCGATGCGATGGCGGTCTTCACCGCTGCCGAGGCGCAAGGTCTGATCGCAGAGCGCCGCTTCGACCTCATCATCAGCGATTTCCGGATGCCCGATCTCGACGGGCAGGGATTGTACGAATGGCTGCGCACAACCCATCCCGGGTCGGCGGCATCGTTCGTCTTTTCGACCGGCGATACGTTGGGCAGCGTGTCGCAAACCTATATTGCCGCGTCTGGTCGACCGATCCTTGAAAAGCCGTTCACGGTGGCGAGCGTACGAGCGCTGGTCGCACAGCTCTGTCCGTGAACGCCGGGCGTCCGATAGCGGACGCCCGGCGCCCCGATCACAGGTCGATCGCGGTGTAGCTGTAAAAATGCCGGCCGTTCTGATCGAACTCAGTGTCGAGGCGAAGTCCGAGCACGGCGGAGCCGGCATTGGCCAGGGCGACGCTGCTATCCTGCCCCAGCGCGAACAGACCGTCGGCATTGGCTACCACCCGGCCCTGCGCATCATGGGCGAGCTTTATCGTGGTCAACAGCTTGTCACTGCGCCCAAAGCTGGTCACCCGGTCGTGTCCGGTCGGCAACGGACCCCGGTTATCGAAGAAGTACAGCTCGCTGGCCGACTTGCCGCCCAATACGTCGTTGCCGACCGTGCCTTCAATCACGACCTGCTTGCGTCCCGGCGTCGGCCGGTCGGCGGTCAAGCCGTAGTAGAAGAGGCCGTCGAGCTCGCCCAGCGCCCGTAGACCGACCTTTCCGTTCAGACCGTCTATCTGCACCCGGTCGCCCTTGTCGCTGTTGTCTAGACGGAGCGGGCCGCTGGCAGCGAAGGTGATAATGCCGTCCTTGTTGCTATCGGAAATGGCGCGGGTGGTTGCGATCAGGTCGCCCGATTTGAAATCAGTGATGCGATCGAAACCGCTGACCCCGGCATTGTCAAAGAAGAAGATTTCGTTGCCGGTGCCGCCGGTCAGCACGTCATTTCCGGTGCCGCCGTCGATCCAGTCATTTCCACCGCCACCATCGATCGTATCGTTGCCGCCCCGGCCCAGGATCTTGTCGGTGCCTTCGGTGCCCGACAGGACGTTGCCCCGTTCGTCCCCTTCGAGCAGGACGACGCCGCCGCCGGCCGGAGGGGCTTCGTCCGCAACCAGTACGCCTGGTTCGAGTTCCTTAAGATACACCCGCCCTTCGATCGCGATGCGCGCAACCGTCGCCCCGGTCGTGCCATTGGCTTCAATCAGCGTCCAGTTGCCGTCGTGTCGGAAACGGATCTGCGCCACGCCAGTAGTGAAGGCACCTTCGCCGATGAAGGTCGCGCCCAATGCCGCCAGATCGATCCGGTCGCCGCCGGCAAGGGCGATGCGTTCGGCGGCGGTGTAGGTGGTTGCCGCTGCGCTCATGTCCTCGATCCGCTCATAGCGGTAGATGTCGTCGCCCCCGCCACCATCAAGCCGGTCGTCTCCGCGCCCGCCGGTGATATAGTCGCTGGTCATGCCGGTGCGGATCACATCGTTTCCGGCCCCGCCCTTAACGATCATCGCGCCCAGTTGCGATGCGCTGCCATCGAAGCGGAGCAGGTCAGGAGCGCCAAGATCCGATCCGTCGACCAGGAAAATGCGCCCTTCCGCCGGCGCGACCCCATCGAGCAAGGTCAGCGTATAGCTGTGTCCGGCGGCCATGCGCAGCACATCGACATCGGTAAGTGTGGTGGTGCCGAGCGTCAGCCCGGCCGAATAGTCGCCATTAATCGCAACCGTATCGACGCCACCATTGCCATTGACCAAGTCAGAGGCCGTCAGCGCCGCGCCGAAATTGATGACGTTGTCGCCGGGGTGACCGTAGATGGAGTCGTCGCCCCCCTGCGACAGGTCGGCGTTGTCCTCGTATTGAGGCTGCATCAGGAAGCCGTCATTCTGCTTCGTACCGCGCAGCGTCACACGGGGCTCGGCATCGAGTGCCTCGTCGATCGACATGGTCCCGCTGAGGAAGCTGATATTCTCGACATCGCGGACCGCATCCCAGCCATCGGGCGAACCGGTGCGTAGATCGCGAACGGCGACGCGACCGTCCTCGAGGCGGTAGATGCGGTAATCGTCGCGAAAAGCGTTCAGGACCAGCGTGTCCTCACCGCTGCCGCCGTCGATCTCGTCCGCCCCCGCACCGCCGCGCAGAAGGTCGTCGCCTGCGCCGCCGCTGATCCGGTCGGGACCGGTACCGCCGCGCAGGTCGTCATTGCCGTTGCCGCCATCGATCCAGTGCGGTCCGGTCACGTCCCGGTGCTCGATCAAATCGTTGCCGCCGGTTCCTTTTGTAACGACCGGCGTGCGCACCACGGCGACCACGCGTGGATCAATGCCGGCGGTGAAGTTGTCGGGCACCAGCATCGCTGCCGCCGCACCATCCAGCACCGCGATATCGCGGCCGCCCTGCCAGCCCTCAATACCGTCGGGATCGTGGACCAGTACCAGATCGGCGCCGCGCTTTTCCAGTCGCAACATTCCATCGGCAAACGGGTTCGTGCTGCCGTTCCAGCCCTCCGACTTCAGGAAAGCCGACACGTCGATGCGGTCGCCCTCCACTCCCGCTTCGAAATCGGTGATCCGGTCGGTCGCGTCGCCATCAATTAAGAAGGTGTCTCGGCCGGCACCACCGGTGTAGATGTCGGCTCCAGCCCCGCCGTCGAGCGTATCGTCTCCGCCGCCCGCCGCGAGCGAACGCTGCGCCGAACTGCTGCCGGTACCATCGCCCGACAAGCGGTCGGCACCTTCCCCCCCGCGCAGCCGGTCGTTACCAGCACCGCCGAACAGTCGGTCGTCGCCGCTACCGCCCGACAGGCTGTTGTCGCCTTCGTCGCCGGTCACGTCGGCCCCGCCGGCAAAGCCGATATCGGTATTGCCACCAGGACCGGAGCGCACGTCCCATACATCGAACTTGCCGTCATGCGCGTGCCGGATAGCGACGCGACCGATCCCGAAGTCGAGGATACCGCCATCGACCCCCGGAATATAGCGGATGGCCAGCGGATCGATCTCAACGCCATAGATGCGGATGACTTCGCCGCTGACGATGTCGCCGATCGTGTCGCCGTTCAGTTCGGCGAGCGTGCCGGCGAATACGTCTTTCCCCTCACCGCCGATCAGCAGATCCTGTCCGATGCCGCCAAGCAGGAGGTCGTTGCCCGGTTCGGCACTCCCGCGCACGATATAGGCGAGGTCGGCGTCGGCACCGACGAGCGTGTCGTTGCCGGCACCGCCCAACGCGATGTCGATCTGCCCGTTGGGTGGCAGTCCCCAATAGCCATCGGTCATGAACGGCAGGGTATCGCGCATTGCGACCAGGCGCTCGACCGTCGCCAGATAGGTTTCCATCTCGTGTTGTGACTGACCAAGCGCCACCGTCGTGTCGGTCGCGACCCGGATCGTGCCGCCATTGGTAGACAATTCCTCGATGTCAGCAGGATCGCGGACCCAGTCGGCGGTCTCGGTCATGAAATACCGTTTCCAGACCGCATGGTAGTTGGTCAGGTCGCCATCGCGTTCCTCGCGAGCGAAGGCGGCGATCGCGGTCGCGGGATCATAGGCGTGCTCGACGTGGAGCACGCGATAGTCTTGGCCGCCGGTTGCGGCGCCCGGCGAACCGAAGGTCGCGCCTATAAGGCGTGGGTCGTGGACGAAGGCTGGGTCTTGTAGCAGCGTCTGTGCCAACGCGCCGCCGACTCCATGACCGGTGACCATCACCGCGTCGACCTCCGACGACTTGGTATGGCCACCGGTGGTCAGATATCCGCCGATCGCAATCTTGAGCGGATCGAGCAACGCGGTCTGCAAGGGGATATCGCTATAATTCTGCCAGTCGATTGTTTGCCCCTGTCCACCACGCAGCGCGACGACCAGCGTATTCTTGCCGTCAGCAACCCCGAAATAGACATGCGCTGTGATCGACGCTGACCCGGACTGCGCACGATACACGCCGTCGGCAAAGCTGAAGCCGCCGCTGTCCCCAATCTTTCCATCCAGGGCGATACCGAATTCGAGCGCCGAGAGTGCCGCCCAGCCACCATCAAGGACATGTGCATCGTCATAGACCGCCAACGCCGCCTCCGCCATGGTCAGCATCGGGTGATCCATAGTAACGACGTTGGTGCGCAGCATGTCGAATTCGGCGAATTCGACACGGCGAACGGTATCGTGCCCGGAATCGGCTGACGAAACCTCGCTATGCCCCGGCTGCCCATTGGCGGCGGCAACGTCATTGAAGACGTAATCCTGTGCCGAGCCCTGGAGCGTCAGGATGTCGATGCTGTCGGGATCGTTGGCGCCACCATCGATGTCGTCATTGCCCGCCTCGCCGACGAACCGGTCGCTGCCGCTGCCACCATAAAGTATGTCGTTGTCGCCACCGCCAAAGAATTGCTGATCGGCGCTGCTATAGCCGTCGCCCCGGAGCGCGTTAACCAACGCAGGCTCGGTTCCCTCCAGCACGTCGCGCCCGCCGGTGCCGACTAGCACGTCGACCACTTCTAAGCCGCCCAGTCCTTCGACACCCGACTGCATGAACTCGAACGCGCTGCCGACTTGGGCGAGTTTCGTAAGCGATGCCAGATACTGCGCCATGTCATGCTGCGCGAAGCCAGGCATGACGCTGCCATCGATACCAATCCGGACCGTACCGCCTGTACCGACCATCTGCGCCAGTGCCGGATCGCCAGCCAGGGCCAGCACGGCATGGTGGCCGTTCATCTCTTCCCACTGGTGGAGCGCGGCGCCGGTCAGGTCACCGTCGTGCCGGACATAATCGGCAGCGAGCGCGATTGGATCGGAGGCATGTTCAAAGTGAAGCAGGCGTGGATCGTCGATGACCGCTGTCGCAGCGCCGGGCGACCCGAAGGTGGCACCCACTACCCGCGCGTCACCGGCGAAGGCCGGGTCCGCCATCAGCATTTGGGCCAGTGCCCCGCCCATGCCGTGCCCAGTTATCAGGACGCCGCCGACGATCAGCCCGCCATCGGCGTTGGTGTCATGGACATAGGCTCCCAGCGCCTCGACCAGCGGCTGCAGCGCCAGCCACGCGTCGTCGAGCGATGCCGTCATCTCACCATCGGCCCCTTCGCCGCGAATAGCGACCTGCACCGTTGGGACGCCGCGCACGACCGCGAAGGTGACGGTCGCCGACACCGCGAACAGTTCGTCATCGTCATTGGTACCGTTGCCGGTGAAGACACCGTTGGCGAAGCCATACGCCGCACCATTGGCGCCGTTATGGCCGATCTGGCGCAGACCGAGTTCGAGACTGGTCAAAGCGACCCAGCCATCGACCGCTACAGTTCCGCCATAGGCGATAGCGGCAGCCTTCGCCATGGTCAGGTAAAGGCTCGACACGTCGGCGACATTGGTGCGTGCGCTGTCGAACTGCAGCTTCTCGACATTGTAGAGGGTATCATGGCCATTCGCCACGGAACTGACGCGAACATGTGCCGCCTGATCGCCGCTCGGAGGGACATCGACGATGCGATAGTCCTCGATCGAGCCCGAATAGCGGACGACGTCAATATCGCCTTCGTCCAAATCGCTGCCGCCATCGATCGTATCGTTGTCGGGACCGCCGGTAATGATATCATCGCCGATCCCGCCGCTGATGAGGTCGGCACCCGCACCGCCGTCGAGAATGTCATTGCCGACGCCGCCATAGATATAGTCTGCACCACCATGACCGGAGAGGCCATCGTCGCCGCTGGTCCCGTACATCTTGTCGCTGCTGCTACCGCCGTCGCGGAAGCTAGGAGAACCAACGGCAAGGTCAGGAATCCAGTCCCCGTCGGAGGGACCGCCCGCGAAGGCAGGATTATCGACCCGAAGCGTCACAAGTGATCCGTCGCTCGCTTTACCGGACACGATGATTGAATAACCGTTGCCGGCAAGGGAGAAGGCCGAGATCGTTGTCATTCCGTCCAGCGTAATCGGCACAAAGACGTGTTCACCGGTTTGTTTCGAACGATCGACGTCCCAAATATATACGCCGCCTCCGGAACGAAACGCGACATAGCGCCCGTTTTCGGCAATCTGTACGTCGCTTACCGAACCTCCACCCACGGCAAGAATTTGGCCTCGATCGCCTGAATAATACAATCCTCCACCTAAGGTACTGGCGAGGATCGATGTACCATTGGCATTCAACGATATCATATGCTGTTCAGGATATTGCTGCTGGGAACTGTAGTGGCTTTGTGCCATTTCATTTTTCCAGACAGTATATTGCTTCGACGGTGCAGGCGGATCGTAGCCATCGACAGGATTTCTAAACGCAACTGTCTGCTCAAAACTGTACACACTATCGTAGCTGAAAGACGCAAATCCGCCGAATCTTCCGCCGTCGATAACTTGGAAGATTTTTATCGGTGTCTGCTGATCAAGAACCTTGTTCGTTACAATGTAGTATTCGTCTTTCAAGACTGTGGTATAGCTGTCCCATGAGTTTTCACGCCACATGCTTACTTTCGAATTGTCATCGTTAAGTACGACCGAGACGACTGCAAGAGGAGCAATCGGCTTGCGATGCTGTTCTTGCAAGTTGGCAGCGGTGGTCATGAACGCGACAGCAGCGCCATTCCCGGAGATCGCACCGGCGACGGTCGAACCATTTCCGACTGATCCGTCATAAGCGCGGCTAATAAGTGCGGTCGTGCCGGTGCTGCGGTCGTAACGGAACACGTCCGACATGCCATTATGATCGTCCGCGACAATACCGTCCTGCGCAGAGGTGTAGACGACGAAGCGGCCATTGTCGGAAAGGAAGGCATGGTTGACGTCGGTGACAACGCTACCGTCCAGCTTGTAGGCGATGCCTTCGGTGAGACCTGTTTCAAGATCGCGGACGAACAGACCGCGCCCATAGCCCTCGATCCCTAGCGCCTCGTCACCATAGCCTATGAACATAACGGCGTTGGCGCTTGCGGAAACGTCGATGTCCTCCATCGTTGCTCCACCGGTGCCGGCATAGTTCGTGTCGATACGGTCAAACATTGTGCTCGCTCCTGACGGCGACTACCCGACGAGGTCGGCGCCGGTGATAGGGTCCGGCGGCGGCGCCGGAATGGAAGGGACGAAGCCCGGACGCGTCGCAGCGTCGCACGGCCGGGCGTCAAATCAGCGTGAATACGATGAAATCTTGCCGGTTAACTTGACGCCGACCCTTTCAACCGTAATCCCCATCAGAACGAGGGCACCGGCCGCCTCATAAAGTCCTGCTTCGATCATTGCCGCCTGCTCTTCCGTGTTGACGAACATGGTGGCGTGCGAATTACTCGCCCGTAAATCGATCTCGGTCGCGACGACGTCAGGTAGCGTTTTCTTGGCCGCAGCCGGTGTGGCGATCAGTAATACTGGACCCGTAGCGATCGCAGAGCGTAACAGCGACGAGGCGGGAAGCATGGCGATTTCCCTGCTGCAGAACAGCGCCCCTTTCCCCGACGTCGCGGCTCGTAGTGCCAATGCGCCGGTAGAGTGCTGTTTAGCCTTCTGTTTGATCGCCAATCTATTTTCACGCGCCTGTCACGGGCCGGGTAACCCTCCAAGCCTCATGCCCACTTTAGGAGACGGTGGATAGGTCCGCTCGGCGGCATTCCGGAGACACAATATGTCAGGGAAACGAGGAACGTTCGGCGGGATTGCACCGTATCTAGCGGGCATGACGATCGCGGTGTACGTACTGAGCGGGGCGAAAATGATCGTCAGCTGCATCAGCCCGGCCTTCGCGCAAGACGCGGCGTTCGAGCGCGCGCTGGCCGCGCAGCCGGGTAGCCGCGCGCCAGCGTCCAATCCCATGGTCACACCTGCACCCGCCAATCGGGGCAAAAAGCCGAAGCCTGCGCTGGCGCCCTTGCCGCATTGGCGCGGAGCCGGGGTGCCGCCCGAACTGCGAGCGATGCGTACCATACCTTATGCGACCAGCTCCGAGGGCGCGTTGATTACGCGCGCCTTTCGCGAAGGCCGGCTCGACCTCGCCGCACTGTACGAACAGGTCGAAGGGCCATTGCCGCTTCCCCCCGGTGCGAAGCTCCTCGACTGCCCGGCCAGCGCCAACGAGGTCTATTACTCGCTCGGTCTGCCGCTCTCGCCCACCTATCTCGCCGGCGTGCAGGCGGTCGAGGACGAGGCGCGACGGCCGGTTGATCCGGAGGATGCAACCGATCCCTACCCGATGAAGAAGAGCTTCGAACTGGAAAAGGAAGTCTGGGCGCAACAGGGCACGGCTGCCCGTCGCGCGCTGAAGGCGATTGACAGCCATTTCACTGCCACTGGCTTCAAGTTGGCGGAAACACGGAAGCCAGAATGGGTCCGTCCGTCCCGCGGGGGCGGACCGATGAAGCTGCGTATGTATGTGGAGATGCAGTCGCACGACGCCGACGAGGCATGCCGCAAACTCGGCTATCCTGCGCCGAATGGTCCGATGGTGCGGGTGTGGTATCTGTGAAGCCGCTCCTTATCCTTCTCGCGCTCGGCACGGTGACTGGCGATGCAGTCGCGCAGATTAAGGCGTTGCCTGCCCCCAAAACCGCTGAACGTGCAGCGCTGGAGGCGCAATGGCGTAGCGGATCGCTCGATGCGGTAGCGCTGATGACGAGAATCGCCGGGCCGTTGCCGCTACCCGAAAACGCACGCCTGGTGCGCTGTGCGTCGAGGTTCGACAACCTTGCCTTCACCCTCGACCGGCCACCGTCGATTACGTTTATGCGGTACCTTTATGCGATGCAGATCGAGGCGCAGCGTCCCGTCGATCCCATCGACAAGGCACGCGGCAACCCGCGCCCCCTGGCCAAGACGTTCGATCAGGTAAAGGATGTGGTTGCTGGAGAAGGCCGTCCCGCCCATGCCCTGATCGCCCGGCTGCGGAAAAAGTTCGAGGCTGCGGGCTATGTCCGCGATCTCGAACAGGATCCGGCCATCGCTTATCGCCATGCGCAACAGGTGCCGTTTCGGACGCTGCTGATCGAATTGTCGATGCAGTCACTGGCCGAGCAGCAACGCTGCGCGGCCGCGGGCGAACGGATCGAGGCCGGCCCGATGATCCGCCTGCGCTATGCGAACAAGCCACCGCTCGGGCCAATGGCGTTGATGGAACTGACCGCCAAGAAGCTGGAGGCTGGGTTTGCGCAGATGTCTCGGGACGTGGAGATGGTCGGCGACGATTGACGGCCGGTCAGGACGTCGGGGCGAGCTTGCCCGCGCGCCGCAGTACCGCGCGGACTCTGGCGAGGAGTTCGCGCAATTCGAAGGGTTTGCCGATATAATCGTCGGCACCCAGTTCCAGCCCGACGACGCGATCGACTAGGTCGGTACGTGCGGTCAGCATGATCGTCGGGGTCTGCGCCGCCCGGTTGAGTCGGCGGGCAATGCTGAACCCGTCCTCCCCGGGCATCGTCACGTCGAGGATGAACAGGTCGAACGTGCCGTCCGCCAATGCCCGATCCAGCGCTTCTCCATCGGCACATTCGACGACCTCGAACCCTTGCAGCCGCAGATAGGCGCCGACCGCATCGCGCACACCGCTCTCATCGTCGACTACCGCGATCCGAGTGACATCGGTTTTGGACGCGGGCGGCGGCATCGACGGGGCAGGAGATGAAGGCGCCGGCCCCTCGTCATCGCGCGTGCGGCGAAATGCCTGCATCTCGCCATACAGGCGCTGCGTCGCCTGTTCGGGGGCAACACCCATCTCACGCCGCAGAAGATCGGCAAGTCCACGATATTGTGCGAGCGCCAGCGCCGATCGCCCTTGTCGCATATACAGCCGCATCAAGGCGCGGTGGGCGACTTCGTTATACGGATCGATCGCCAGCAACCGCAGCCCGGCGGCGACCGCGGCGTTGGCGTCTTGCTGCGTCGTGTCGCGTTCCAGCAGCGAGGATAGGAGCTGGACCGCCCGTTGCCGCCAATGCGCCTGCACGACGGTCAGCCATTCGTTGAACGCCGGCGCATCCCGCAGCACGAAGCCGGCGAGCGGATCGCTTTGGTACAACTGCATCGCCGCCAGCGGGTCGACAGGTGCGAGCGTATCGAACCGGTCGGTATCGAAGGCGATGTGTTCGCTCAGCCGGACATTGTCGAGATCGGCAAGGACGATCAGGGCATCGTCGCGTTCCAGACGGCGCAGCGTGGCGATCGCCTGTCGCAGGTTCACGCGACCCTGCGCGGTATCGACATTCTCCCATAGCAGGTTCGCCAGCGTGTCGCGTCGCGCGGTCCGGTCGCGTTGCAGCGCAAGATAGGCGAGCAGCGCCATCGCCTTTCGTGAGGTAATGCGGATATCGACCCCATCGACTGTTACCGAAAGATGGTCGAGCAACCGGACTGCCACGCCCTGCTCCGTACGCCGTGCATCGTCCATCTGTCGTCGGTCCCCACCGGTTCGGCAACGGTTCTAGCGCGTTGCACCAACGGTGGAATAGGTCTGGAATCGTAGCCCTGTCAGCCATCTGGCGTGAAGCGAGCGTGAAAGTCCGGTCTGCCCCGCGACCTGCGCCGGGCTCGCGCCGATCGCATTCACGGCCGCGACACGGTCCGTCCCCGGCGCTCGTCGCGTGGGCACCGTAGGGCACCCGCATCCCGCAACAGGCGGGACTCAAGACAAGGACTGTTCCAATGACGACGAAAACGCGGTTGCTCGGTGCTTTTCCCCTTCCGATCCTGCTGATCCTGCCGGCCTTGCCGATCCGGGCGCAGACCAACGAACCTGCCGCCCCGGCGGCGGTGACGCCGCCTCCCGGTGCAATGCCAGGCGATCAGGATCTGACCTGCGAAATGATCGCGGCCGAGCGTACCGCGATTAACGACGCGACCACCGCAGCCGCGCTGAAGAAGCAGAAGTCGGCTCGGGTGAAGAAGGGGCTGCTCGGGTTTGCCAAGACAATGGCAACTGCGATGGTGCCGGGCGCTGCGCTGCTCGGCGGGAATTCGATGATCGGGTCGCTGGCGGCACAGGGTGCCGGCCAATCAGCGGTCAACGCATTGGGCGACGCCGCCGCCAAACCCACCACCGCCCCGGCTGCGACGCAACCGAGCGACGAACAGGTAACCCGTCTCGCGCGGCTCGATTCGATCGGCCGGTACCGCCAGTGCACGGCGGCCTGACCGCCGCCGCCGATTCACGCGCATCTCACGGTCGAACCGGCGACAAATCCGCGCATATGTCGTGAAACGGCACCGCCTTCGAAGGAAGGTACGCAAGGGAGCACGTGCCGAACGCGACAACCCGCATGCCCCACTACCGGGTCGCGGATCGTCGGCCAACCACCGACCGGTGGGGCGGCCGCCCGATCGAGACGGCACGTCGGGCGGCCCCGGCATTCTCTTCGGAGTGTCGGGGCCGTTTCCGCCACGGTAGAACCCATGCACTGGAACGAGGCGTGAGCGTCACGCCGCGCGATTCCCGCGATATTCACGCCTGTGCGACGGTACGTTCGGGCATTGACGATAGGGTCGCGATCGTCCCGAACCACAGGAAATGCCTGGCCATGACCGTCCTTGCAAAACGCTGGGTCCCGTTGCTACTGCTGCTGGCTGCCGCGCCCGCCTCAGCACAGACGCCGCCCGACTTGCCGGCCTTCGATGCGCCCGCCTATCTCGACGAAGCGATTGCGACGGTGCGGGACCATGCGCTGTTCGCCGATCGGGTCGACTGGCCAGCGGTGTCGGCACGCATCCATCGGCTCGGCAATAAGGCAACGACCCCGTTCGACACCTATCCGGCGTTAGTCGATCTGGTGCGTGCACTCGGCGACCATCACAGCTTCCTGCAACTCTCGGCGGAACGCGCCGCCCTCTACCGTGCAACCAAGGGCCACGACTTCGTCTATCCGGCCGATCCCGATCCGCCGCGCCCCTATGACCCACGCTTTGCCAAACGCCCCGGACCTACGCCCGCCGACACGGTGATTGACGGCCGGCGCATCCGCAGCGTCGTCGTTACTTCCAACGGCGACAACGCACCGGAGGCGCTGCAACGCTACGGCTTGGCACTACACCGAGCGGTCGTCTCCGGTCCCAAGGCGTGCGGCTATGTTATTGACCTGCGCGGCAATGGCGGCGGCAACATGATGCCGATGCTTGCGGGATTGAGTGTTCTGCTCGGAGATGGCGTGGTTGGCGGCTTCGTGGCGAAGGAAGGCGGCGAAGACTGGATCGTCCGCGGCAGCCGGTTACTGCTACGCACTGCGCAAGGGACCGAGCAGGTTGCGCTGCACCTGGCGGGGTGGCAGCCACTGACCGACGGTGCACGCCTACCGGTCGCGCTGCTGATCGATGGCGGCACCGCCAGTTCGGGCGAACTGACCGCGATCGCCTTTGCTGGCCGCGCCAACATGGCGACGTTCGGCGCGCACAGCTTTGGTGCATCGACGGCGACGTCGGGCTTTCGCCTGCGCGACGGCACCAATCTCGTGATCGTCGATTCACAGGTCCGTGACCGCACCGGTCGACGCTATCCCGAAGGCATTGCGCCCGGCCATGCGATCGATACTGCCGCCGCGCCCGAGACGGCACGCCGCTGGGTTGCAGCGCGCTGCCGCTCGGCGACATGACCACGTCGCTCAACCGACGGACGGGCACCGTCAAACCAAATGCACCGGGATGGAAACCAGGGCGCGGTAGGGTAGGGCAGGGGCATGCCCCGTGCCCGCAAGCCAGCCAGTCCGTTTCGTTGCTTCAACTCGTCG
>JAVXUM010142943.1:0-16883 GCA_035590655.1 Pouteria glomerata | reverse complement strand
ATTGATGATTTTGAAGTAATTGTCAAGGTATTAAAAAAAAAAAAAAAAAGCCTTTGAAAGCGTGTTTTTACGTCAATTGAAAACCTATTTCAAATACATTTTTTTTTTTGTTATTTATAGATTTAAGCTAAAAATTGGCTACTTCAAATATATATTTGTTATTTACGAATTTAAGCTAAAAATTGATATTTGAAACATTTTTTTCAAATAACGTTTCTTCAAGAGGTTTTTATATTTATGAGCTAGCAGGCCAAATAGATAATAATATAGCTGGAGTCTAAATATGCTATTTCAACAACTTTTTTGGTCATATAAAATATTATTTTTGGAAGACTATGTTTCCAAATAGTTTCAAATTATTAGTATCTATCCAATATTTAAGCTCCCCAACATTTTATAAAAATAAAAATAAAAATTTTTTATTCGCATTAGCATACGTATTCAAAATTTCATCAAATAAATTTATTGGCATTGCATAATGAAAATACACCTTAGTTGATTTTGTAACATAAAATAATTATCAACCAAAAAGCTATGTCCCGTCAATTATTAATTTTGTCTATAGAATCCAATCAACTAAAAATTATGAAGCACTTGTTAGAGAACTGCTCTAGTGAAATTTAATTAGATTTTGTTTCAAAAATATAAAAATTAGAATAGCATGCAACAATTGTGCAACTATGATGCATATATGGTTAGCGATAGGCCATGGGATTAGAGCCCAGTGACAAAGGGGTTTCAAGCCCACCCATATTGCATCGTTGAACTTTGAATGTACTTAAAAAATAATAATAAATAAATAAATAAAATAGAGTATGAATATGATACGCCAAGGCAAACGTGTTTGGATAAATATCCAAAAACAATTTATTTTTTTATTTATCAAACACTTCTTAGTTGTGCTTAAAAAAGAAAAAAAAATATTAAAAAAAGAAAAACAATGGATGACTATGACAAGCATGATAACTTACTAATTAATAAGTTATGCTTCTCCTTAAAATAAATGAAATCATAATATCCCACTACTGAGTGAAAAAGAATGGTCAATCGCCTAACATAATCGGCTAAAGACAACTAAACAATCACCAAAAGTATAAACTACCGCTTTAAGGTGGTCAGTTATAGTGGAATTGAGAAATCGAATAAACAACCACTTAAGGCTGTCGGCAATACCAACAACCACCTAAGACGGTTGAGATTGAGTAGTGGCCAAACTTTTAGACGACCATCTCAAAGCGATCGTCTTTGTACTTGAACCGATCATGTGAATGACTTTAGACAACCGCTTTGAAGTGGTCGTTTATTATATATATATATATATTTTTTTTTTAAATCCTAGCAACTATATATATTGCTAAAAAAAATTGTAACAATATATAATTAAACCTGTGCAAATATATAACAAATTTCATACTTTTAGCACGCAACAAAATTACTTTACTCAAAATGAATAAAAATATTAATAAAATAAAATGTAAAATATTGATTACAAATTGTCAATAGTTTAACTTAATTTACAAATAAAAATTAAAAAGCGCAAAACGTCTATTTACAAGAGAAAATGGCTCCAAATTACGACAATATCTGTCAAACTTGAAATAGATCAAAAAATAATTTAATTAAATACTAAATAAAGAAAATTTTAATCCAAAACATCTTATTTAGTCAAGTTTCAATTAGAAACTACTCATGGCCATTTCAAGCGATCTATAGCTTGAATTCTCGCCTGATTCATTTCTACAAGTTCCCAGTGGCGAGACTCGCTACACACCAAGATTTGTTGACATCGGATGTCATATGCTCAGTTTGAGCACTTGATCTTGAGTTGGGAGTTTGATGTTTTCCATTTCAATTAGAAATTTCTTGGGGCCATTCCGAGCGATCCGTAGCTCAAATTCCTATTAGGTCCGTTCCTATAACTCTACAATGGTAAGGACACGCTACAAACCAAGTTTTGTCAACAACAGAAGCCATATACTTAGGGACTTTTTGGTTATTCTGTCGTTTTTTTGTTAATATTTATCTGTTTATATTTTGTATTTTTTATTTGTTGTTGTTGTTTTTTTCCTAAAATGAAAACTGAAATTGCATTTTAAAGTACAATTTTGCTTACAATTATTAATTTTTTATTTATAGAAAATACCTAATTTTATTAGTTTTTAAAAAATTAATTAAACTTAATAAAATATATTTTATCTTAATTTAATTTAATTAATAAATTAATTAAATTAATCAATTAAATTATTTACTAAAAATTAATTAATTCAATAAATATAAAATATATTAAATTATATTTTAATTATATTATTTAGTAAGAATAATTGACTGAAATATAACTATTATATCATTTAAGTTAATAAATATAAAATATATTAATTATAATTTAATTAAATTATTCATTAAAAATAATTTAATAAAATATATTTAAATAATTAAAGTAGATTAATTATTAAATTAAACTAAATTATTTATTTTTAAATTAATTAATTAATTTAATTATTTATTAAAATAATTTAATAAAATATATTTTATATAAATTTAATTTAATTATGGCATTTATTTAAAATAATTTAATAATATATATTTAATTTAATATAATAATTAATCTAATTTAATTATTTATTATTTGTCAATTATTTTATATAAATTAATTTAACTATTAAATTTAATTAAATTAACTATGATATTCATTTCCAATAATTTAATAATAATGAATTATTAAATTAAATTGACTATTATATTATATTATATTAATTATTAAATTTATTTATTTATTTTTATTATTTATTAAAATAATTTAATTATATATTACATATTAATTAATATAATTAATTAAATTTAATATTATTTATTAAAATAGTTTATTTTAATAAAATATTTGAATAAAATAATTTATTTTTATATAATGTAACAAAAATGGATAAAATTTTGGAATTGACAAAATATTTGCAACAAAAAAATAGATTGAAAATACTTTTCTTCTTATTAAATTTTCTGTTTAAGTTTTCTTTTTTTTTTTTTTTAGAAACAAACAATATAAACAGATTTAACGAATATATTTCTGCTGCGAGTTTACAAAATTTTAAAAATATAAATAGAAAAACAGAAAACAAAAAGTTACCAAACAGTGTCATAGTTTGAACACTTGACTTCTAAGTTGGACGTTCCAAGTTTCACGTTTCTATGTTTACATCTATATTATCTTTTTTATATCAATAGTGATAGAATTTATCAATGAAAAGTTATTTATGCAACTGTAAATAACTAAAAGTTTACTTCCTCGTGATCGTCTTCATGGGCTGGAGGCAGGCAAGGCCTAGTGTGATTATCGGCATCCTACAATAATAGGCATAAAATTTTAGTTCTCATTTTATTTTATGAATACAGAACAACAAGAAATTTGCTTATAACTATAGTTAAGAATTAATATTTCACCTAAGTGGCCTGTCGAGACTAACAAAACTCTGCTCGTAGCTCGTCCTATATATGGTCCATGCAACTAGCCATCTCGGCACGAAACTCATTGAGGACCTCGGCTCAAACCTCAGCTTGAACCCATCTCGAACCTCAACTCAAACTGAATCTCAAACCTTAACCTGGACCTTAGTTCGAACTAAGGCAAGCAGTTTGACCTAAACATCTACTCCGAGCTTAGCTCTAACCTTGGCCTGAACCTTAGCCCACTGCTACTCTTGCAAGTTGACCCGGAAGGTGTCTAGGTGAGTAGCAATGAGTGCCTTGATGTCCTTGTTCTTGTGCCTCTAGGAGGTCGCAGACGAGATAGCCGTAGCCTATCAGACCACAAACTGAGGCATGCCACTGTTGACACCATGCATGTAGCCGTGCCAATCCCTGTCTTACGATCTCAGTGAAAATGACATCGCGTCTTTCCTCTGACTCTTGCTCAGCCTCAGGGAACTCAGTCAAGCGTACCTGCACCTGATTAATGATGGCATACACATTAAAGTGTAGGGGAATGCATATACTTTGGAATACGTAAATTTGATTAGTTAGTATCCCCTTCGCCTACATCTATAAAAAAGAAAAATTGAATTACTTATAGAAAATGCAACAATTACATATGTATAAGAAAATAAGTCACGTTTGTAATGAATTTAAATTTAACAATATCTCTCATGAAGTATGTCTGGTATATGCCTCCCTCAAGTCATGTGCGTTGAGCTAGGGTTGGCTCGATTTGCTGAGCTTGTCGCCGACTCAGCCTGTATTTGAAAATTTATAACTATTTACTAACAGATCAAAGTAAAAATATAAATGCAATTAATTTAGAAACTTAACAAAATTATACATAGGCTACATAATTGAACCAGTACGAGATGAGGTTCGAACACTGCTCCAGTACCACGCACGGTAGACACAGCTGAAAAATGTTTGGGGTTCCCTCAAAAGGTATGAAATACTTTATCTTCATCGAACACTTGTGTTCCTTCTACATCTTCTGACACTTAGCCATACATATAGGCCAGGACTTGGGAAGACAATCAATCACATTATTCTAATTGGATAATTAAAGATATATTAGCGAACAAAGTACTTAGTAATGTTGTTTGAATTGAAAAATGTTAAGTTTGCTTACCATTACCTCTGATAAAATCGGTCTAACGTCTTTATGGGCACAATCATGAGAGATAATAAGATGATGCATCTATCCCACACTATCACCCCCAACTGCCTAGTCAGTCGGTTATCTAACTTTTCTATAGGGTGATGATAGCTGCTAAACTTAACCTGACGAGATTGGCCGATACCCCACCCTTATAGGGGGTGGTAGGAACTCTCATGGCACGAAAAGCTACTGTGATTCTCATAGATGCTATAATTAACTAGGATAATTGTTGAATCAATGATGTAAACGAATGAAATTTCGTAATATAAATACTAAATACTTCATTTATATATGTATAAAACGTATATACATGATGCAATCGAGGTGCCAAGATCATGTGTGGGCGTTGGGTCAACAAAGGGACTTTTATCAAAGTGGATGCAGTGACTGGTGCAAGGGCCTAACGAGATGTCGATACGGCCCGACACCTACGACTAGTGGTAGATAAAAGGGGTAGAGTGGAGCCGGTGGCAGAAAAAGGGGCACAAAAGTACAATAGCCTCAATGGGTGAATCTCGTAATAGTGAGCAGGAGGATCCAAAGAGGGACATAAAAGGTATGGGTGCTCGGGGTGATGAAGGGCTGTGTCCCTGAGGGGTTGCAGTAGGGGACCAGCTAGTGGTGAGTGCCATAATTGATGGCCCTAAGGTTTGTAGCCTGGGCATGGAAGTGACTATGGCTAGGGGTTGAATAGGATTGGACTCTAGAGGGGGCTCGGTGGGATGGGGGGCAGAATCTAGCTAAGGATAGGTATCATCGAGGGGATGAGTGGCAACTCGATGGATATGGGGCTCCTCTTCCACTGCTGTTGCAGCTGTGACATGTGCATGAGTTAATCGTAGTTGTTCTCCCATGGTAAGTGGACGACCTTTCATCCTACCATACGTCGTCTACTAATTCCAATGTGTTGAAATAAACAAGTATATATCACGAATACCCAGCGAATATAAAAGTGAACATATTACAATACCCAAGTATGTCATGTAACTTGAATTTCTACTGTATCTTCTCATCATCTCTCTGACCTAATTAGCATCCTGTTTGCGAGTTAGAATGACGGTGTCACTTAGCTCTTGTTATAAGTACCTCTGTGCCTTTGGATTATCACAATCAACTTCAAATACCCCTCTTCTTGTCATTTTAACTACAACGGGCCAATATAAATCTATGGAATCATAAAAAAAATAAACTTGTTTAGCCTGGGATGCTGGAATGTTTGGTTCATTGCTGAGTCCTTTTTATATATGAGGTTGTTGAAGTTGACTAGTGTGAATTGATAATTATTATTTTTCATACCAAGTTTGGGATCTACCCAATCACACTTAAACATCAAAGCCTTGACCCGTTATTGTATCCAATTTTAACAACATTCATAAGCAACCCATAATAAAAGACAGCTCCTATATGAGGATTGATGTCCTTCCAACTTGTAAAACTTAGGATATCAACCTTAAGAGCTATCCTACAGTGTCATACCTCAAGTTCTAATAGAAATCAAAATATGATAATTTCATGTAGCACAAAGTTCTACCGTAAGTTAACTAATAAATATGTTATATACATCCAAGGTTCTAAGTGTGCAATTACTTATTTATCCATAAGGTTTTTGAAAGTCTGGACCAGTTGATACCCTTTGTTTGCATCAGTTCCGGCTACCTGAGGGCTCTTTCGTATAAAACCCATGAAACGGGATGAGTTGTTAGGCTCAGTAGGAAAAATATTCAAATAGTACAACATGCATTTTATATTAAGAAAATAGAGATAAATATTCATGAAAATTTGTTGCTATCACATGAAACAGATAATCATAAGATGTATCATGAAGGTAAGTAATGAAGTGTTCTTACAATACATTTCCCCTTGTTCCACCCTTATAATACCTGGCCACCCTTATTACCCCTTATTATGCCCTTATAAGTAGTGCAAAGAACCCATTATAGCATTTTCATCAATCCCTTCTTCAACCCTTATAATCCCAAGCCACCCTTGTAACTCTTTTTTTTCAACCTAAAAGCGTAGATTCTCGAGAAAACCAAATTACCAGTATAAATATTTGCATATTAGCAGCAAAAATATGTTTCATTCATAACATTTCATATTTCCTAGCAAAGTTAGTTCGTTCATGTGGTGAAATCATATAAGTATTCTTTTACGTTTAGGCAAAACACTAGGTTGCACTACTTGTGTTTATCACATGAAATAGATAATCATAAGGTGTATCTTAAAGGTAAGTAGTGAAGTGTTCTTACGACATATTTTCCCTTGTTTCACCCTTATAACACCTAGCCACCCTTATTACCCCTTATGATGCCCTTATATTTAGTGCAAATAACCCATTATAGCATTTTCATCAATCCTTCCTCCACCCCTATAACCCCGAGTCGTCCTTATAACTTCCTTTTTCCAACCTAAAAGTATAGATTCTCGAGAAAACCAAATGACCAGTATGAATACTTGCACATTAACGGTAAAAATATATTTCATTCATAGCATTTCATATTTCCAAGCAAAGTAAGTCCGTTTATGCGATGAAATCATATGAGTGTTCTCTTAGCTTTAAGCAAAACACTAGGTTGCCCTATTTGAATGAATCCCCTACTTGGAAGGTCCAAGATTCTTTTCTATTGGTTTTTCTTCCGATCCACGTTAGATTCTGTGTGAATAATTTATGTCTAGTTAACATGCATTCGCGTATCATTATTCAATCATTTTCATTGTTACATTTAGCCTAGGGGTCTAAACTGGTAATTTTTCCTGTTCTATATATTTCTATCAAATCTAATCTCATATCCATCCCTTATACATATATATATATATATATAAATATATAATTTTTTTCCAAACAACAAAATAATTTATATTAATTATGATTTATATTTAGTTAAGAAACAAATAATTCTTTCTTAATTCCTCTTTTTTTCTTATAATTCCTTAAACTGCCAATAAACTTAAAATTATAAAAAAAAAAACTTCTTAAAAGGGTCATTCTCGGTCCACTCTCTTATATTTAGGGTTTTCAAGATAAATAAAATTTCTGTGAAATTTTCAAAATTGTTTTGGTTCATTAGTTATTTTTTTTCTTATTTTTCAATCAGTTTCACGAAAAAATTCATAAAAAAATTGCACATAGCTCGAAAATCACGAGACCAATTTTAAAATTCTTTAAATAATAAAGACTTTCATTTGAAAGAGAAAATGCCGCCGAAGAGTGCTGCACGCACCCCACACGCCACCGCCGCACGTGCGCATGGCACTACTGCACTATTTATCATCTCCTTCATGATAGCTGCGCGACCATACTTTTTTCATCAATTTCTCCTTCATTTCTCAATCAAACTGAGTAAAATTCATATCTAAATGAAAGTTCTCAAAAAGCCTAACATAACAAAATAAGTTTCGTTCAATTTCATGGTCATTTGATGGGTCAATTTAGCCTGAAATGTGCGTGTGTCACTTTGTTTCTAAGTCCATATATCAACCATGGTTACTAGTCATGTTTTCCTTCATTCCACCAATAAAACTCACATGCAAGTCCTTATGGACCAAAATTATTTATATATTATAGCTTAGAGTTGGTTTCAAATCAAATTAAACAAAAGTAAGAGCAACAACAAAAACATATGAAAAATTCTATGTCTTCTTTTATGCTGTGGTTTCCCTTTCTTTCTACCTTGTCATGTAGATTTTAAGCTCCTTTGTTTTTGTTAAAAGAAATAGATGAAGGCCATACCTTTCATTGTAAAGTTTTTTGCATGTTTTTTATTTTTCTTTCTTCCATGCACTCTGTCTTCCGTTTGGTTTCTTCTTTTCACGGTTTGATTTTTGTCTTTGTTTCCTTATTTAATGGCTCAATGACATGAAGCAAATAATATAGCCTTTGCCAAGTGTGATAGGGCTCTCGCATTTAAGACACCTATGTAATAGGTGTCTCACAGAAAATAATGTAATTTTTTTTAAGGTCTTCACACAATTCTAAATTGCCCATCTATCATCTAACTCTTTAGTATAGAATCGATACTCATTGACATCACAAGATCTGTAACAGTGTGTTGCAGTAAACAACTCGTTCGTCAGTGTAAGAATTTCGTTAGATAAAGTTTTTAACAAACATTTCACGCATGATGTGCACCTGATTGCATGTTTAGATGAGTTATGATGTAAATAACAACTAATAAACATATAAGATGACAATGTGTAAACTGGACTTGGGTTTTACATGCTCTTTAAACCATATGTAGAATGAGTTAAAGTATTCAGTATATATTACACGGTTGGTCACTCGAGATAAGCTTTGTCTTATTTCAATCAAGTATTTCCTATTAAGTAAAATTTGAGCAATTACTTAGGAATATTGATATTTAACTAGTAAATAAAGTAAAACACATTTGGAATCAAAAAATATTAACTTACTGAATGTGAAAAATCCCAACCAAACCAAATTGCTTTGATACTACTTGAAAATTTCAAACCACACAATCACACAAAGGAAAAATAATCACACCAGAGAACAACGAGGAAACCCTATCACAGGGAGAAATACCTCAATTATAAAATCTCCAC
This sequence comes from Pouteria glomerata, assembly GCA_035590655.1. Taxonomy (NCBI): domain Eukaryota; kingdom Viridiplantae; phylum Streptophyta; class Magnoliopsida; order Ericales; family Sapotaceae; genus Pouteria; species Pouteria glomerata. The sequence continues at coordinate 7,696 of JAVXUM010142943.1, read as the reverse complement.
TATCAACGAGTTTCAAACTTTACTCAGATTCTTTACGACTCACTCGCACGAATTCTTTCGTCACTCTTGCTTGAATCACTTGATAAACCCTACAAGTGAATTTTCTACCTCACATAGAAATGAAAGAAAGAATACAAACAAAAGCTTAAGAAAAAACACTTAAGCTTACAAGAATAAAAAAATTATCTCTAAATCTCTATAATATGTTCCCCATAAGTATCTATTCTTCATTAAGACTGGGTACATATATATAGAGTTATATAAGATTATCCTAATCTGGCAACATAGGAAACAAATTCGCTTATAAGATACGCAAGATCTTGCTGCATGCGGCCCTTACTGCCATTCTTGTTTAAGTGTATATCAAAGATGGTGCACTCTCGCCCTCCCAGCGGTCCGCCAATGAGCTAAGGTCGCAGCAGCTCGTTCCCTGCTCTTTGCCTGCGAGGTGTACTGGAATGTTCTGCATCTTGTTTAGTGTTCTGCTTCAGTTAGAATTCCGCCTTGACTTGAATTTGGCAACTTTCTGACTATGAATTGGATTTAGTTTCATATCATCTTGATTCCTTAAACCGGACTTCTTGGATTTTGAAAACTTTTCAACTATTGAATTTCTTTATTAATTAGGAAACTTTCCATCAGTTTTTAATTTTTCCTTGATTCATATTTAACTTAAGATTGCATATGGATTTGTCACAAAATAACTTTACAGAATAAATGTTGAACTGATGCCATGTTGTAGAGGACATATTGGTGAGCTTAAACCCATAAATCGTTGGTGAGATTAAAGGATGTTCCATCCTCAACTGGACCACTGTGAATTCACTAGGGACGAGTTAATTTGGTTTCAACATGACTCATATACATGACACAAAAATTAGTACACTCTTTCAACAAATACCCTTTGGCCATAGACACTTTGGGATGAGCGCTGTTGTGAACATATTACCTCAAGGTCTTGAGATAACGTTCAATCAGATACATTTATTGAAATTGAATAAGACCCCCTAATCTAACTTCTTTTGCCAAGTGTACTATCATATCAAAAAAGGCCAATGAAAATATTGACTTAAGATGACATAAGAGTCAGCGTAATTTGATCCCTGAGAATCTTTAAATCATCCGGCCAGTCGACCTTCGAATACGAATACTTAAAGAAGTTGTTTAGTTCAATCAACAGTTCAACTACTTTCTTCGATAAGCATTGACGAATCACAATAAGGATCAACTATTGCATAAGAATATGACCATTATGACTCTTTAAATCACGTAGGGTTCTATCTTACATGTTCACCCGTTTAGAAATATTAGAACAGTATCCATTGGATACCCTAATACCTTTGAGGATTGTAAGGAACAACTCTATTTCATTCTTTCTTATTGTGAATTGTGTTGGAAGGTAGATACGCTCTATTTGATCTTCATAACTATAAATGTAATGGTTATCTCACGCCTATATCATCCAAGTTACCCCAAGTATGGACAGTATCTTTCAATCTTATTTTGTCACCAAGTATCATTAACAATAAGTTGTCACACACATTTTTCTTAATATCCATGATGTCCAAGTTATGCATTAGTAAATTGTCCTTCTAATAGTTAGCTCAAAAAATATGTTATTTGTCTTTCAATTATGGTTATGAAGCTTATTTGATCTCATCGACGATGCTTGTAAGTTATTCGGCCTGTATGCAGTTAGTATACCTTCTTAATCAAGTTAGCTTAATTCGGCATCGGTCAATCTCTTAGGAGCCGAATGAAATTCTTGGCTCCCATTGAAAGCCATTCTATTCTTTCTAAACCTAGGTGTCTGGGCAAGAATCATCTGTGACCCATGTAACCAAATTTCTTACTATGCCATAACCACCGTAACTAAGTGTTTTTATTGCGGGGAGCACAAGTAAATTTTTTTTTCATACTCTAGCCAAACAGGTTAGCATATATAGGGAAGTCATTAATTGTCCACTTTGCTACATGGAGTTTAAACATTTCATTTCTCTTAGCATCAAATGCCATTATCCTTTTACTTCATAATTCTTGCAACCCTTCTATCAATGGTTGCAGGTAAACATCAATCTTGTCTCTAGATCCTTTCAGCCTATCAATAAAAACTAACAAAATCAAAAATAGTTGTTTCATGCATAGTCAAGGTGGGAGGTTATAAGGAATAAGGACAATCGGTCATATATTGTGTGCAATATTCATCGCCCTAAATGGGTTCACCTCATCAGCCACTAGAGCAAGGCAAACATTTTGACTATCTAAAGCAAAGTCTAGATTTCGACAATCGAAATCTTTCAGGCAAGAGAGTCAAGCAAATACATCATTTTTTTTTATTTTCATTACTATTCTCGGAATGTCATCTTATTAATTCCGCCATTTTCAACAATATAAACAACTTCTTTAATTTAGGCTTAAAAGAGAAGCATCAAACTTATTTTGCAGTCACTGCTTTCCTACATTTTCTCCGGCGACTAGTAGTATTCTGGCCAACGCCTTGCTTCCACCTAGAACTATTGCATATAAGACATTTGTCAAAGTTTGCATGTTCATTCTGGAACAACATATAACTCATTAGGTAAGTATCCCATATCTCGTATGTGAAGCATAAGTCTTTTATCAACTTACAGGCTTAATAATAGGACTCACAGACCTTTGTACCTTATGCGGGGACCTTTATCAACAACTTTAGTAATATATGAAACGAGCCATTGGTCTACTGATTCAAAACTTTCAAGTGCATCAATTCGACAATAAAAGACAACAGACTATAATTCAGACATCCGAGATACAACTTGATATTTGCATTATTAAGAATTCTAAAAACCTCAATAAATCTTCATTGGCACCGGTCCTTGAATTACTTGTACCCATTTCATTAGCGTTAATAATATGTTCTGCAACAGGCATCTAGCCATGATCTCTAATAAAGCACATATTCATTTAATCCTATTATTTCTTTCAATCGCCGCAATGAAATATAAGCCTCCTCATACTTTGTCCAATTCTTATATGTCCTTAAAAAACTTTGACTCAGCTGATGGTCCCTTGCAATATCTCATGTGAAATGATATTATTAATACACTTTCTACACAGGCACTTGATCGATTATTGATCCAACATATGGGTATACGCACTGAACCCATCAATCCCTTAGACATATTGTTTTAACAACCTATCCAACGGGTCAATCTAGGTCTTGTCCATCCTTAGTTAGGGACTCAATGTTGTCAAGTTGCATTCTAAATAAGTGTACTTAATGCGATTCAATAATTGAAGAATAAACTCGGTACATGTATGTTCTTTTTAAAAACTCCTAAAAGCATCTCACTAAAGGGTAGTTAGTCTTATCTCATTCGAGAATGTATAATCTAACTCTTACTCAACACCTCTAATGCTTGTTCTAAAGTTAGACGAAATTTCAACTACACTTTCACATAGTTCTCCAAGTCCACTGTACAAAAATAATGTTTCTTGCATTTGTTTATATACCCAGAGAATAATAGGAGTAACTACACGAAACCTCGTCTAACATAGAAGTAGCATGAGTACTATTGAGTACAAGATGGATTATTGCATTCCCAAATGTCCAAACTAGACAATTCAAGGATCGCATATGTCGATTTGTTTATCGTCATCACAACAATGAATTAAATGTTGAAAGACCCAACTCGTCGCATGATGACCAAATCAAATGTCATGATACGATTCTTGAACGGATTTAAGTTTATTTTGAAATATAAATGTATGCACATACATTGGGGCCACTATAACACGGGATATTTGATATGTTGTCAATTACTTTGTTGAGATTTGATAATTTTTCTATATTCCAAATTTGTAAAGGTTTGTGGCAATTTTGTTTAGATTTGAAAGCTCCAAACAAATCCTATATTATGTTTGAATTGCTAAGACTTTTGAATAGCTCCAAACAAACCCTATATTAATAATATTACATGTTAATCGTAATTGATTTTTATATACCTTTAACTAAAATTTTCCTAATTTAGAATTGAAACAATTAAAATGAAGCCTTAGTGAAATAACTCATTTTAAGCCTTAGTGAATTGTGACACTAACTGAAGTATATTCTTAATTTAATTTAAAATGAATATTAATCCTTAATGAACATTTAACTCTATATTGAATTTTGTCCTTAAGTAAAGTTGACCCTAATTTAAATTTGAAATAATTAATTATAATAATGTAATTGAAGTTTATACCTAATTTAATATATATTAAAATATTAACCTATAATGAATATTAACCACCCTAATTAAATTTAACCTAAATTTAAATTTGGAATATATAATTTTAAGTCTTAATGAATTTTAACCCTAATTGGGGTCATCCCTAATTATACTTCATTAATTTAATATGAAATAAATAGTAATCTTAATTCAATTTTATCCCTAACTAAATTTAACCTTTATTTAAATTTCAACTTAAGTTGTTAAATTTAACTCTTAATGAATTTCAACACTAATTGGACTTTATCCCTAATTATGTTTACGCATAATTTAATTTGAAATTAATATTAACCCTTAATGAATTTCAAATTAAGTTGTTAAATTTAAGTGAATTTTAACACTGTTTAGATTTCATCCTTAATTATATTTAAGCATAATTTGATTTGAAATTAATATTAATCATTTGTGTTTCAACGTTACTTTAACTTTGAAAGAATTAATTTGAGGTCTTAATTTATTTTAATAGTAAATGAATTTTATTCCTAGTCACATGATAGCTATAATTTAATTTCAAATTAAATTGTAGCGGTTAAAAGTAACACTAATTACAAACTTATAATTTTAACTCTAGTTTGAACCCTCGACAAATTTTAACACTAATTATTAAGGAAAAATGAATATTAATTAACCCTTATTTGTACCAATTCATTTTTTGGCTTTTAATTAGTAATATATATTTGTTGGTGTATATAGTTATTAAATTTTCTCGAACCAACCGCTGAGTTTTTAACTGATAGTATTATTGTCATTTTCTTAATATTTTATATTTAAAATATAAGACGTTGACAACTAACAATCAACTCAACAAACTTATAAATTAATAACTTTAAAAATTGCAAATTTAATAAATTGTTGAACTTAAATTAACAAATTAACAAACTAATAATTAAAATCGTCCACAAAATAAAAAAAAATAATTACAAATAAACATGCATTATTACAAATTACAGTTAATAACTTAACAACAAACAAAATAATGAACTTATAAATTAAAAAACTTACAAATAACGAACTAATTCCAAAATATAGAAACTTTAATTCCAATAAAATTTCAAACTAATTTCAAAACAAATTGCCCAAAACAAAACCAACGGATAATTTAAAATATTAAGCAAAACTTCCAAACTAATTTGACCAACAAAATTCCAAACTAATTCCAACAAAAAATTTTAGCTAAAATTAAGTAAAAATACAATGCCAAAACTAAGACCCAAAATTAAGTTTAATTTAACCAATAAGCAAAAACTTGAATGCCACTACCAAAACATAATGCCAACCTAGCAAAACCTAAAACCAAAAATCAAAATCCAGTAAAACCCAACAATGCCATTGCCAAAGCCAAAATTTATTAGAACCTTAGAGAAATAAAAAGAAACAGATACGCAAATGGTTAGCTCAAACCTACATCCAAAGAGAAACAAGAAGAGATAAGGAGAGTTGTGTCAGCTCGCGGGATAATGGAGAGAAAGAGAGAGAGAATGCTAGAGGGCGAAGAAGAGAGAGAGAGAGAGAGGAAATAGGAGAGGAGCTTATCTCGCCGAGAGACACGGTGGCCGACCGGAGTAATGGAATCGCGCGGAAGAAAGGCTAGACGATGGAACACACACAGAGACAGTGAGAAGTACCAGCTAACGAAGAATGGGTTTTAGAGAGAATTGAAGGGAATTTTGCTGACCACTTTTAGGCGGTTGTTCACATGTTGAAAGCGGTCGTTTACTCTTTTTTTTTGATCGCTTTGAAGTGATCGAATATTTCTGAGGCCTTCTATAACTAAATTTGTAGTAGTGGTTGTAGAGCAATGACTTTATTACTTTTATATTAAAATATATAATAATTATTTAAGCTTCATTTCATAAATATAAAAATTACAGTAATTCTTGTTTAGTCGATTGGCAAACTAATTGGGTTTGCCCCTGTAAAAAAAAAAAAAAAAAAAAAAAGTTAAAATAATTAGAGTATTAAGCTTCGTATATTTTAAATTAAAATATTTTTTTATAAAAAAAATATTATTTACAAAAAAAACCTTTTATATATAAAATGATTTTGTTAATCTCATTTTTCAACATTCGGTAGATGATTTTATCCGTGCTGTACTCTCTCTCCCACACACATTTGTAAGTAATTTATAAACACACAAATTAATAATTTTTTTTTTCCAATTATTGTTAACTTGATCTTTATCGTCGACGTCTCCATCTCTATCTTTGCGTCAATGACAACGATTAGTACTTGGGACAACTGTCGATGCCATTGCCAATGAATTGCTTGTCCATCTCACATGAGAACCTAATGGAATTCTCCGTTGGGTTGCAAAATTTGATGAAAAAAAAAAATAGTTTATCCATCTCATTTTGATAGATGAAGTAGGTGCAATCAAGAACGAAACCCAGTTTTTTTGTTAGGGGATTAAATTTTTCTATTTTCCTTAATTTGAATTTAGGCTTAAAGAAATTATAACTAATATTATAAAGTATATTTAGTGAATAAAAAATAAATTAATATATATATAGATTGTATAGTAAGTTTTTAAATTTTAAATTATATATAACAACTGAAAAATTTTTAAAAAGTTAGTCTAAATCTTAAATTTTTTTAATCTAAAAATTTATATGTATTAATGGTAAAGTTTTTTTGATTAAGATAAACTATTTTTTAAAATTTTAACAAATTAAATTATAATATAAATTTTTTATAACTAAGGGGGTGTTTGGTATGATGAAAAGTGAGATAAAATGAGATAAATTGTAAGTTCGTAAGGCGTACAGTGAGATAAGTTAAAAAAAATTTTCAAAAATTTTTAAAATTTTTCAGAATAAAGTACACACCCAAACACCCCCTAAAAGTTTAAAAATACGAGCAACATTTTGCAAGACTCAAGTGACCATTGCCGCTTGGCCCTAAGAGAAGTGAAGTGCAACTTTGGTAAATTTACGATTTGCAAATCAACAAATTAATTTATCCTAGATTGCCATAAAAATTTACATTGAAAATTATTTTAATTCAATTTTGTGCAACTAATGACGGCCATAGGATCAAACAAAAAATTTTACATTTAGACTCTTTTTATTTTTAAAAAAATATTTTACGTTAAAATAAAGAGTATTAAACAAACAATCTTGTTATTTCACGGTTTTGTCATCAAAATTAGATTGCATTTATTTATTTATTTATTTTATCATTCTTTATCTGTAATATCAAACGAGGAATTAACAATAAAATGTGCACGATGTCTTGCAATTGCAACACTTGTGGAGAATTCTAAAGGAAGATGTAAAACATAGGGCAGATGTTTGTTTTGTTTAGACTGTTATAAATTTTGGTTTTAAAATGGTTTGGTCCATTATCAAAATATCGTCTTCAATAGAAAATTTGTTTTTATTGGTTCATTCATGCATTGTTTTTTTTTTTTTTTTTTTTTTATTGAGTTATAGTCCCTTATGTTGTGA
>JAVXUM010142937.1:0-16883 GCA_035590655.1 Pouteria glomerata | reverse complement strand
TTTCAAACTCCAAATGCTTATTGAGTGAAATTTTAACTAAAAAACTGAGTTTATTTTGTACTGCATATATCTTATATGATATTTTTATCTTACTATTTTATAAGTTAAAATTACATAATTATCTTTTATCATATATTTTATGTAATTATAATGTTATAAAAATCTTCATGCAAAAATTTAATTCAAATCATAATTATAATATCATAAATATTACTATTTTATAGTTAAAAATATTTTTTTGAAAAGATATAAAAAATAAAGTTACCAAAATATTAATATCTTTCTAGATTTTATGATAAGTAGTCTAGTAATTGCCATCTAAATTTAAATATATATATATATTTTTATGTCATATGAATTATTTATTATGATAAAAAATTTTAAATTATTTTCTAAAAAAGATATTTTTTATTATAAGAAATTAAATTAATTTTTTAGAAAAAATATGTTTATCGTTTGTTTGATAGATTTAACTTTTTGCTTTCAAGTTAATTTTTTTTTTTTTTTGGGGTAATTTTTTTCTAGTACTTTAGTTTTCCTTTTTACAGAGTTTTTTTTCCGTAAGCTAGTGATCGGTGAGAAAAAAAAAAAAAACGAATTCTATGTTTATAATGACATGTCTTATGTAAGAAAAAATAAATTTAAATATTAAAATAAATTTTATTTTTTATTTATATTTTTAACAATCATAATATTAATTTTTTATTTTCAAACTTAATCAAATAAAAATTAATTTACTCTATTTCATTTGTATAATCTTTTGTCATTTCTATATCATTTTAACATTTATTTATTTAACATTTATCACACTTACATTTTTTTTTATATTTTAGATTATATTTTTAAAATGTTAAACTAAATTATAGAAATTGAAAGTTCATATAATCCTACCAAATGACTTAGGGTAACCATAAAATTAAAGTGGCAAAGTTTATTAAGAAAAAAACTGAAAAAAATTAATTTTTTATTTGATTAATTTAAAAAATAAAATTTATTTTCATAAATTTGTTAGAAATATAAATATAAATAAAATTTATTTCAATCATGAAAAATATTTTTTTACCTTATACTAAACTAGGCCTAAGGGGTGTTCGTTACACTTTATAAAAAACTTCTTTGTGATAGTCAATATGTCATTTCAAATTAAACACAAGAATAGTTAATTAAAAAATGATAATTTTATAAATAAAATAAAATTCAATATAGTACATGAGACTGTTTGTAAAATGTAAATGAACTCACCTTTAAAAAAATAAAAATAAAATTATGACAATTTTTTTAGAATTGAGTTAATTAGGAATGGAATTTTTGTAAGATGGATGTTTAAAATTTGGTTTGCAGGGCCTCGTTTGGTAAATTAACTTGGGAGTATTAAATTAAAATTTAACGACCTAAATTCAATTACATATTTTTAATTTAAAAAATACTTTCATGAATCTCGACTATTAAAGTTTAATCTAACGATCCTCGAGTTTGGTGCCATTGACACCCTACTTGGCAAATTGTGAAAAAACTCCATCTCTAACTTCCAACCCTCTCCAATTCTCTTTATTAAAATTTATCAAATACATCAAGAAATTATTATAGACAAAATCATTAATTTTTTTAAATTTTTGTCAACTTTTCTAATTTTTTTTTTAATTTTTAAAAGTTTGTATTGAAAATATAAAAGTTGTTAAGACATGTGTTAACATCAGATAAATTTACCAAAAATTGGCAAAATGATTTGCCAAATGGAGATATATATTTCAAATGAAATGTAGCGGTACAAATTATATCCACAAGGGATATGTATTATTATCATAAATAAACACAATGGATGTAATGAAATTATATCATATTCATGGTGTATTTGGATTTTAAATTGGTAGAGAATAATTGATGCAGCAAGGAAAAAAATAAAAAATAAGTAAATTTAAATTAAATATTTTAAATTTATTTCATTTTTTACAAAATTAAAGAAAAAGAAAGTGAATATTACAAATTTAAATTTTTTTTGAGTTAATTATAAAAATTAGTCTACATAGATAATTTTTTTTATTTTAATAAATCTTATATCCAAATATAACTTTAATAAATCTCTTTAATTTTTTTCATATTATTATTGATATAGTGTACCCGACCGGACCCGGGTTACACCCGATATCTGGTATAGTGTACCCGACCAGACCCGGGTTACGCCCGATAATCTTCTCCCCGACCGATCGATGTTCGCCCGATCAATCAATCTGTCGATTGACTTTCACTCGATCGATGTCCCGATCAGACCATACGGCACGAAACGCCGACCGATCGATTTCCCGCAAATCTATTATTTTGCCCGATTCGTCCACCTTCCAAACAAGGTCGAGGATAACGAACGATCCACATAAAAGCGACAAAATTGCTCACATCATACTTATACGTGTAATTATCCTCTGACAAATTCCGCGATACTCGCCACTAGGTGGTGCCTTCTTACTAACGGTTTTCAGAACTAGTGGCAGAATACCTGCAGTACACGTGGCACGACATACTTGGAGAATGATGGTAAATCTATATTACTCTCATGCATGGCTTGTATACAGGTTCGTGGAATCTCTATATATATAGTATCATCACCTCTGATATCCAGGTTCATCTTTCGCATAACCGTTATTCTGCCAAAATTATCTGTCAGTTTTCGGTTGCTAACTTAATCATCGGAAACTCCTTGGCAGGCACCACACCAGTGTACAGAGCATTCTCAGGTGAATCGGACTCGTTTCGGACCATCCGGTGCTCTTCCGGATTCGCTAGGTTATCAATTATTGTCAAATTAAATCCGCAGACAAGTGAAAAGTTCTCACAGCAGTTTCTCAATTAGGAGATGGTGGATTCCCAATGATAGAACGTGGAAGGTGAGGTGAATGCCTTGTTCTCACTTGACTACTCAAGGCAAATGACCCTCGAACAACATCGTCCGACCAATTAGGACGGTGATGGTAGATTTCGTTTGAGCCTTTATATTGGCTAATGGATAATGAAAAAAGAAAGTGCATGCTCTCTTACACGTGTAACTCTTAAGTACTGTTTAATGTAGTAAAAAATAAAAAAAAAAATTATAAATTTTTAAAAATTATTTACTTTTTATTTCACTGCATGAATTATAAACTCACAACTTATTTCATTTTATCTCATTATCACTTCAAACACACTCTTAATGTTATCATATTAAGATTATCAGCGCCCAACTTGATGCTCAAAGAGGCAATCGATCACGCCTCACTAGGGCAACTGCTGATAGTTTTTTAGATGTTCAAAGAGTGGAAAGAAAAAAAAAAAAAGAAATACTCGTGTCATGCCCCAAATTCCACTAAACCTGTGGGTGAATAACGTAGGGCAAATGAATCCAATAATTATAATAATATTTGAAAACTTAAGTCAAGTTATAATGTACAATTGCAAGTTAAGTTAATGATTCAATATTAAATAATAATATTGGATAATCCATAGTTGAGCCAATACATCCCAATTTTGAGTATAAATAAAATGGTAGTCTAAATAAAAAAAATACATTCATCCAAAAGATAATGATTAAAACAAAACAAGTTTATAAATTTAAATACCCACAAATCGAATATTAATTTCAACGATCTGACAGTCTAATTAAATTACTATAAGGGTGTTTGGTTTATTAAGTTTTGTCAATCTTTATTAACTCTTACCAATTTAACTTTTATAAACTTTTATTAATTTTTAACTATTTTTGTTAACTTTGCTAATTCAGTTTGGCTTATAACTATCATTGATTTTAATCCACTTTTTCACCCTAATAAAAAAATAAATTTTCTATAAGAAAAAGAAAATGAATGACCAATAAGGAGGAGTTTAGGGTTTTGAAAAACTTTAAAATAAATTAAAAATTGATATAAAAGTGATACGTGACAAAGTTTAAATAAAGAAAGTTTGAAACTTTTAAATTTCTTTTACAATTTGATAACACAGTGAATTCAGATGAGCACTAGATGATCCAAACTGAATCCGATTAACTGTCTTGACACCGGTGTGGTGCCTGCCAAAGAGCCTTCGATACTTGAGTTAGTAAAAAAGTTGAGAAAATATTTTTGGCAGAGTAACGATAAGGTGATATTTATACAGATACCTTGAATCTACATGGATGTTATGCATGGGAACAGTACTGAATCATGCTTTGGACCCAACTAAACTATGCCACGTGTATTCACAAATTCCCATACAAATATTTCCTAATTAGTTATCAAAACCGTTAATGGGCAAGCAGCGTATCAATAGACAAATATCACAAAATTCGTCAGAAGATGGTTATACATGTGATGATGATGTAAGCATCCTTATTCTCGTGACATAGACTGTCGGCATTCTTAATCACCTAGTCGGGAAGGATAAGATGATCGGTCATTCAGGAAACAGCATTCAGTCGATGCTCTTGGTTAGGAGGTCGGGTCAAACCATCCTGATCAACAACTCAGGCCGTTGGGTCAGACCCCATACTGATACTGATCGAGTAATACTAGTCAGTCAGGCGAGCTGATCGAGTAACACTAGTCAGTCGGGCGCACCCTATCACAATTTTTTAAAGTTTTTACAATTTTTTGAGATTTTAAACGGAGCCTAAATATAAAATAGATTGCCATTGATTAGAAGGTACGCACCGGTACAATACATCTATTGTACAATTTCTCTTATTTTTTCGTAGTACACAAGAAACTAAGTTTTTAAAAAATAATAATAAAAAATAAAAAATAAACGTGTACATGTCCCTTTCTCACTCTAAATCAAATGAGCCAAGCTCATGTGTTATTTAGCAATGCATTATTTAACATGCATACATATTTATACGAAGAGAGAGAGAGAGAACAAAACCATCACCGTAAGATGGATTTTTTTGGAGAAATTAAAGTGTGTAAACCAACGTTGCGATCATCAAATGCATCACCGTCGATGCAAGTGCTGCACTGGGGCATTCTCTTCTCCAACTCTCAAATGGCAAATAATTGATATTTTTCCTCCCATTTATATCAACTTGGTTCAAGAGAACTTTTCTCGCCCAATACTCGAAAGAAGAAGAAAAAGTTTGTGATTTAGGAATCAATCAAATGGAATTGACGAGACCAAGAAACGCGAATTGAAATCATGAGTTTAAGGATCAGGTCAAGAAACGCGATCTCAGATCGCGGTTTCAGTGATGGCACAAATCGCAATATCATTCCATATTTTCATTCGTAATATTTATCCAAATAATTTTTTTAACAGTATCCTTATAATATATGTTGATATTATCAGTAAAACAAGAAAGAAAAAAAATCGAGAGCTTCCCTATTGGAAAAAAAGATCACGTGGACAGTCTCTCTCGAAAAAAGTGTCATGCGGACAAAACTATAAAATGACAGCTTTGGAGTCAAAACTACCCACTGATCTTCTTTTGTGCCGAGGTCAGCCTTATTGTGGTGACATCACAAATAAATCCAATTACGTACAAATGCGTATATATATTTGTAGTCGGGTTGAATTCGGATTTGTCAAGCCACTTAAGTGAAAGTCTTTAGCGACATATATATATATATTTTATAAATATTTATATACTCCCGATGTTTCTCTTGAGATTTCCTAGTTTGTTTTTTTGGTTGTGATTACGAGTTAGTGAGTGATAAATTTGTAGAATTCAAATCCATGATAAAGAATACAATTCAGTTTTGCGTATGTCGGTTTTTATAGATGTCAAAGTTCCATCTTTGGACCAAAGAAAAAGAAAATGACAAAATAAATTAACTGAGCCACAAGTAGATAGAGATAGGGTGACACTTGGGCATGGTGCAGTAGTTTGATGTAAATTAAACGAATTTGAGGTGTGATGTAGTATTCATGTCCTTTATCGCTTGTAGTAGACTATATATGTATAATTTATTTATTTATTTATTTTGTTGCATAACATGTGATGGAGAGAAATCCTGGACTAGGGTTAATTACAAATATATCCTCCACAAATTGAATCTGTGAGCTCGGGGTAAGCCAGAGCCCGGCCTAAACAGGGGCCACCCTGAGCTTGGAAGATCGGATAATGCTAGCTCAGTAGTTCGGACAGTGCGAACTCAGCAATCCAGATGACTCGAGCTCCATCATAACGGTTGAAACACACCTCCCCGATTTACGCCATCACCTAAGATCCCGGATCATCCCATTAAGGGAATTGTTTTCAGATTAACTCAAATAACGATATTTACCCAAAATGGATAAAAAATGAACCGATAAATCTGAAACACGTTTAAATTGGCACTTATCTCTAATACCCTAAAAATCATAATATAAGGGGTAAGATTGGCGAGAACAGGTACGCAACCATTTTTACCAGACTGTTACTCTGCCCATTCTCTTTTTAGATTCTCATTATCTGACTTAAACATTAGAGTGTCTTTGGTAGGGACCACACCGATGTCCCAAGTGAACAGGCGTATTTCTTCCGGTTCGGGTAAGCTTGGTGGATCTTCGGGTCGTAGTCGCTGGATCGAAGGACCTTCGAAAAATCAACATCAACAGTTGGTGCCGTCCATGGGAACGAGTGTCGCTCTCTGTTCCTCAATTTTATGGTTCAAACTCGATCCTGCGTGCATACACTCAGGGAGCAACCAAGTTTAATAATGGGGGACCACGTTCAGGGCAATGAAAGGATGATAGCTATGGAAAGATAGTTTGCTGACATGGCAGCCACCATGTAGGCCCTAATAAAACAAAACTATGCCCTCATGGAGCGTGTTGAGCGTATGGCCCCAGTGCGACTGCCACCCCAGCCTCAGGACAATAATAGGGGCAATGGGGGTGCCATCCAAAATGACGGAGATGGGGAACGGTCGGAGAGAACGATATACAGAACCCTCCTCGCCGCGGCAGTGTAGCAGCCAAAACTCAAAGCAAAACTGCCTCTTGTCGATAAGGGGGAGGGACAGAAATGACAGATAACATGGCAGTGGAGGAAAGGATTAGAGCCATGCAGGCACAAGTAGACGGAGTGATTGCTGCTGTCCATCAGCCAGACCTCGTCGAAGATATTGTGGACAAAACAAGGACTCCCTTCACCCCTGAGGTAATGGAGTGCCTGCCCCCCACGAAGTTTAAGATGCCTACAATGGATCCCTACGATGGCACCAAAGATCCATTGGATTATCTAGATACCTACAATTCTATTATGCATCTCCATACAGTCCCTAACGACATCAAGTGCTGGGCTTTTTCTATCACGTTAAAAGAACCAGCAAGGGCGTGGTTTAATAGGATAAAACTGGGGTTTGTTAGCAGTTTCAAGCAGTTGGGCAAGCAGTTTGTATCGCATTTTATTGGGGGTTAACGATAGAGGAAGCCTCCGGCCCATCTATTTACTGTCAGACAAGGGCGAGACGAGACTTTGAGGGAGTACGTGAACAGGTTCAACCGAGAGATGCTAGAGGTCGAGGAGATTGATAGCAACGTGGCTATTATGACCTTCATGAGCGGTCTGAGGCCAGGGCGATTCGCTTTTTCTTTGGCCAAGAAGCCTCTGAAGGATATAGCCGAACTGATGTCATGAGCTCAAAAGCACATGAATGCCGAGGACGCAATGAAAGCTAGAAGGGATGCCTAAACAACTCGGTCCGACAGGAAGCGTCAGCAAAAAGTCAGGCCTGAACAGGAGGCAAAAACCGCTCGAACCTATGGTGCTAGAGGCAGGAAAGATTCTAGAAGAGACCAGCCTATGAGAATTGATTGGGGGTTCACTCTGCTCAATTTGAGAATGGAACAAGTCCTCCATACTATCCAAAGTGACCCGAAATTCAGGTGACCGAAAGGGATGAGAGGCCCACCGGACTCCAGGGAGAAGTCTAAATACTGCATCTTCCATCGAGACCATGGACACGACATGGAGGAATACATCGACCTGAAAAGGCTAGTGGAAAGCTTGATCAAGAAAGATAAATACAATGGGTTCGTAGTTGGTCAGCCACGAGGACAGGGAGGTAACAGGAGAACTCTACCACAGAGCCCAAGGAGAAGTCCAGGGCAGATGCAGCCCGCTCAAAGAGCCTTGGGTAAAATAAGGGTGATCTCTGGCAAGTTGGTCGGGGGAGACGAGTCCTCAGCATCAAGAAAGAAGTACGTTAGAGAGCTCAGGGCTGTCGAGGTGATGACAATGGAAAATCGGATGAAAAAGGCTATATCTGAGCCCGCCAGCATTACTTTCACCGAAGAGAAAGCCCAAAAACTAAGTCATCCGCATGACAATCCATTGGTAATATCGGCCATCATAGCCAATTTTCAAATCCACAGAATCCTGGTAAACAATGGAAGCTCTGCCGACATTCTATACTAGGAGGCCTTCGAGAAAATGAAAATTGGGAAGGATAAGCTGCGCCCGATGTGTTCTCCATTAATCGGCTTTGCTGGAGATCGTGTGGAATCCCTTGGGTCGATAGCCCTTCCCATCACTCTGGGTATGGAATCTGCCTAGGCCATAAGAATGGTGACCTTCCTGGTGGGTAAGACGGCCCTGAACCTTTTCAGGGCTATAACATCGACTTACCATCTCCTCTTCAAGTTCCCTACAGAGGAAGGTGTGGGTTGTGTGAAAGGAAATCAAAGGACAGCTAGGGAGTGTTATGCTTCATCATTGAGAAGGGAGGCCGCCAAGGAAATAATGATTATCGATGAACTAGAGGTTCGCGATGAAGAAGAGGTGAAAAGGAGAGAGCCCGATAATGATCTCGAAGATGTAACTAATGGCAGCCCCGATCTCGGAAGAACTGTGAAAATAGGGGCCTCAGCCCCGGAAGAGCAGAAAAAAAGCTCAGAACCTCTTTAAAGCAAAACTCAGATGTATTTGCTTGGACTCAAGAGGACATGCCAGGCATTGATATGAAGGTTATGGCCCATCATATCAACATCCTCCCTGAGTCAAGACCAGTCAGACAGAAAATGAGGATCTTTACTCCAGACCGGAATGATATTGTGGCTGATGAGGTGGAGAAACTCTTCCATGCAAAGTTTATAAGGGAAGTGTAGTATCCAACCTGGCATGGTAAAAACGTCTAACGGAAAGTGGCAGATGTGAGTAGATTTTACAGACCTGAACAAGGCATGCCCGAAAAATAGCTTTTCTCTTCCCGCGATGGACCAGTTAGTGAACTTAACGATCGAGCACCAGGTACTTTCCTTTATGGACGCCTTTTCAGGTTATAACCAGATCCGAATGGCAGAGCAGGATTGGGAGCACACTACATTCATTACAGATCGAGGCCTCTACTATTACGAGGTCACGCCTTTCAGTCTGAAGAATACTGGGCCCACATACCAGAGATTGGTTAACCTCATGTTTAAGTCCTAGATAAGACGCAATGTGGAGGTATACATAGATGATATGCTGGTGAAGAGTAAGGAAGCGTCTGAGCATATAGCCGACCTTGAAGAAACATTTGGCGCACTGTGAAGGTTCAGGATGAAACTGAACCCGACCAAGTGCGCATTCGGCATCACCTCAGGGAAGTTCCTTGGGTTCATGGTATCCAGCAGGGGTATTAAAGCAAACCCGGAGAAAGTCCGAGCTATCCTGGATATGTAGTCACTGTGGACAATCAAGGAGGTGCAAAGGTTGGCAGGGCGCGTAATGGCTCTGAACAGATTCATATCAAGGTCTTCCGACAAATGCCTGCCTTTCTTTAAAACATTAAGGAAGGCATTTGAATGGAGTGAGAAATGTGAAAGGGCCTTCCAACAGCTGAAGCAGTACTTGGGATCAGTCCCATTGCTCAGTAGGACTACCCCGGGAGAGCTGCTATACCTGTATTTGGCAGTGTCGCCAACTGCTGTCAGCTCGGCCATGGTTAAAGAAGAAGAAGGCGTGCAGAAACCAGTGTATTACACTAGCCAAGTGTTGCGAGGTGTAGAAGAGAAGTATCCGAAGATAGAGCTGCTTGCCTTTGCTTTGGGAAAAGCAGCTCGGCGGTTAAGGCCCTACTTTCAAGCCCACTCCGTAGTGGTTCTGACGGATCAGCCATTGAAGACCGTGCTTCACAAGCCAAAAACATCAGGAAGACTAGTGAAATAGTCAGTAAAGCCCCGATTGTCGGACTACAAATGGCCACAAGAATAGGGGTGGACCACGTTACGGTACTTAGTGATTCTCAGCTTGTTGTTGAACAAGTAGGAGGGGAGTTCGAGGCTCGTGGGGACAGCATAACTGAATACTATGAGCTAGCCAGGAGCTTGACTAGGAAATTCTCCAGCATAACACTAGAATGGGTACCTAGAGGGGAGAATGAAGAGGCAGATTGGTTGGCAAGGATAGCTTCGTCAAAGGATAAAAATCCCGAGGTGCCTGTGGAAGTCCTGGAATCGCCAAGCACCCGGTCAACCGTTGTGCTGCAAGTCGAAATGAAAGCGGCCTGGGCTCGGCCTATAAAGGAGTATCTAACCAATGAAGGTCTACCCACTGATTCAAACGAACAAAAGAGGGTTAAATACTGAGCTATAAAGTACACCATGATTAATGAAGTGCTATATAGAAGAGGTCACACCATGCGTATGTTGAGATGCGTTAATGAAAAAGAAGCTGAGTACATCATCCGGGAAATCCATGAGGGGATTTGTGGCAACCATTCTAGATGGAGATTGCTGGCCAAGAAAGCTCTTCGGGCTGGATATTACTAGTCGACCATGGAAAAAGATGCTCGGGACCTGGTGAAGAGATGTGACAAGTGTCAGAAGTTTTCTAATATTCTGAGGTTGCCTACGTAGAACTTATATCCAGTCCGGACCCCCTGGCCATTTGCTCAATGGGGGATCGACATTGTGGGGCCGTTTTCCCCAGGAAAAGGGTAAAGAAAGTTCGCTATCGTAGTTATCAACTACTTTACAAAGTGGGTTGAAGCTGAGGCCCTACCGGTTATCACAGAACAGAACATGAGAAAGTTCATTTGGTAAGGGATTGTCTACAGATTTGGAATCTCGAAGGTTGTAGTGACTGATAACGGGAAGCAGTTCGAGGGAAAACAATTCAACGAACTCTGTAAACAACTCAACATCAACCATCACTACTCTTTTCTAGAATACTCACAAGCTAATGGACATGTGGAAGCAGCAAACAAAGTGCTCCTCAAAATCATCAAGACTAGACTTGAGAAAGTAAAGGGACTATGGACGGACGAGCTGCCAAATACACTGTGGGCCTACAGAATGACAGAACGAATGCCCACCGGCTATACTCCCTTTTCCCTGGCCTTCGGTGCCGAAGTAGTCATACCCATGGAGAACGGTCTACCCAGCATGAGGGTGGAGCTTTTCGACCACGAAGCTAACGACGAGTCCTTAAGAGAAGAAATCAACCTGCTTGAGGAAAAGAGGCCGTATGCAACCATAAAGATGGCAGCCTATCAGCAAAAAGTCAAGCAATACCACGACAGGAGAGTCCGACCACGGCACTTGAAGTTAATTAGTCGATTAAGGATCCCCACGAAAGAAAACTCGGACCAAATTGGGAAAGGCCCTACATCATAGGCTCATTCACGAGGAAATGAACTTATTGACTGAAGGACATCAATGGAAAGAATCTGCCTCATCCTTGGCATGAGGATCATTTGAAACTATATCACATTTAATCCTATTAGTAATGATTTCCGTTGAACTTTGAAAATTTTTAATGAAGGGTCATATTTTGGCTAATTTGTGACCATAGACACGTCAGGATCGATTGACAGGAAGAAGAGCCATAAGGGCCCAGTGCCCTAGGCCACCTACGAGGCCAACCTGGTGAAATTGGTCAACCGAGACAGCGCCACGAGGGCCGAGCGCCCAAGGCGAGGGATAGCTGAACCGACCTGTAAGATCAGTCGGCGAAAGAAAGCCATAAGGGCCAAGTGCTTAAGGCCACCTAAGAAATTGACCCGTGAGATCGGTCGGCAAAGCAAGCGCCACAAGAGCTAAGCGCCCAAGGCCACCTAAGAAACCGACCCGTGAGATCAGTTGGCAAAGCAAGCGCCACAAGAGCCAAACGCCCAAGGCCAATGAAAAGCCAAATTGACCTGTGAGATAGGTCGGCAAGAGGGAGAGCCATCAGGGCCAAGCACAAAAGGCCACTTAAGAGGTCAACCTGTGAGATCGATCGGCAACGTAAGCACCCAAGGCCAGTGAAAAGACGGATCGACCTACAAGATCGGTCGGCGGAAACAGAATCCTTAGGGACCATCAGTGGCCTTGAGAACGGTCCGCATGGAACTGGAGCCCGCTAGGACAAGAGCCTAAGGGACCGCTCTCCGATCGATCGACAAGAAATCGAGTCCACCAGTCGAGGTCAGCCATTCCTATAAGTCAGTGAATCAACAATTTGGCTAAACCGTATCCACAGAATGACCTAAGTAACAGAATGAAATGATCGGGGTATAAGGATAATAGTAACTCGATGCTACATCTCCTAAGAATCAAGGTACGAATATTTTTTAATTACTTTAGAAGTTTAATTCTATTAAGATAATTCCATTAAGATAGAGAGTGTAGTGGCAACTATCATATCAATTTGGTCACCCAAGGCTGCGTTGCCCTTTGATATCAGTTGACGGATGAGTTGATATTACAATATTTGTAAAGAAAGTGCTGATGACCACAACAACGAAAGATACGAAACAAGGATGTATAAAAAATGACTTTCATTTATCTCCAAACACTATTTAAAAAAAAAAAAAAATTGAGTGGCAACCCCACCACCTCCACTCGAGCAGCGAATATAATTAGTCTGAACTGGACAAGGTCACAACCTTGGAGAGGTCCAAGTCCGGGTACAGCTCAGAGATTTCCTTTTTGGCGTCATTAAACCCATCAACGTAGGTCTCAACCAACCAGGTTTGAGCGTCGTCCCCTTCCTTGAAATCCTCTATAGCCCTGACTTTCTCGCCTTCTATCTGACCCGTGAGCTCCTCCAGCTCTTTATCTTTTCTTGAAATTAGCTCGAGCGCATGCTCTTTCAAAGTGGCCTCCTCTATAACCCGAGAACGTGCCTTATCTCGAGCCGCGTAGGCATGATCAAGGTCACTTTCACAGATTTTGACCTTAGCCTCGAGCTGCTCCAACTTGGCCTCGAGGTCGACTACTCTTCTATCGAGAGACTCGTTCTTTGCAAGCTCCACGGAGAAGTGTTGCTTACTCTCCAAATATCAACTACTGAGCTCCATAACATAAAGCATCGCCTGCAATTACGAGAACGAAATGAGCATATGTATATATACGTACATATATAAATAACACCAATAGCTAAAAATTTTTACCTTGGCCAAGTCATGGGCTATGCCTCGCGAAAGCTCTGTGTGAGTAAGGTCTTGTGTTCGTTCGAGGTCGGTGGGCAGCACAATGTCATGCATCCTCTTCACTGCCAACCCAATGTCGTCGACAATGTTGGAAAGGTTGGCAGAAGGAATGCGTGCTTCTTTCTCGGTGGAGATCAGGCTAGGTTGAACTAGCGGAGGCGTCCCCAAAGCTTGGGGAGCTGCAGAAGCAACGAGTGGAGTACGGTCTTCAGCGACAAGGGCCGAAATCGGCAACTAGTCTTGTCCATCCACCCCCGGGACCCACTCTTCGAAGGTATTGGTATCGGCCAACTTCTGCTTCTTTCGAAGCTTTGAATCCGACCCCAAAGGCACTTCCTCCCGGAACTTTTGAATTTGTCCTTGTTGAACTTCATAGCTTCAACTGAGGAAAAATCTGCCACGCCCAAATCCGAGTCTTAAAAAAAAAAAAAAAAAGAAGAAGAAAAATGGGGGGAGTTAACCAATGTATGTAATTAAGATATAACAGAACAATCATCAAAACTCACTCCTCTCATGTTCAAATTCTAGGGCCTCCAACGATGGTTCAGGTCCGAGCATGTGCTCGACCAAACTCTCGACCGTCAGCAAGAGAGAATAGTGGTGCAAAGGCGACTCTCACGCGAGCTTGATGCGCTCAAGTTGTTCTTTGGTAATGGAAGGATGAGCTCTAGCTGAAAAGGAAGAAGCGAAAGAAGGGAAATACGGGTCAAAATACGAGGAAAGTTGGGAAATGGGGCAACCATATAACAACCTAACCCTCTTCGAACGGACGACCCCATGACAAGGGGCAACGAATTTTCTGCTCTTCCTTAGTCTCCCACGGGCAAAATTCCTATCCCTCGCCATACAAAAAGAAGAAGTGATCCTTCCAGTTTTTAATGGAGGAGGGGTACCCGATCACTAAGTTTAGCTCCCTGGACCATGCAGCAAAATAATACCACCCGCAACCAGCTTTGACGATCTTGTAGCAGTATAGAAATTCGTCCGCGGTGATGTGCTTGTTGGTGGTCGCCTTCCAAATTACAGCACAGCCCACTAGAATCTTCCATCCATTAAGAGTAACCTGAGCTGGATTGATGTTCAATCTGGCAAAGACCTCCCTGATGGGGCGAGCAAGGGAAAAAATGAGCCCGTTGGAGTGAGCGGCCTCATAAACCGTGACGACACCTGGCATGATTGGCGAGCCGGCTGTGTCATCCGGAGCAGGCCATCGATAAGCCAAATTCTTGGGTGGTTGGAAAGATTTCAATATCTTCTTCAACCTCTGTTTATCGATCGTAGAAAAACTACTGGTACAGTTAAGATCTACAAGATCCTAGTTCGAATCAGGAGCATTCCCCTGAAGGAAAGCGCCAGCGCCGCGCCAAACCGGGGGCATCTACCTTACAGGACCCCTCACTCTCGCTTTTTGAAGCCATGATTACCTTTCGACGTGGGGCTATAGTGGTATGAAGATTGTGAAGAAGAGACCCAGGGGAACAATATTCGAAAATCAACAATGTAGCGACAGATTTTAAAAAGTCGGAGTCAAAGAGAAACCCTAGGGTATCAGGGAGACGATGCTCTCTCTAATAAAACCACAAATAACGACAGAAGAAATGAAGCATGTACCCAGAGAAAGCAAATGCTTAGAAGGAACTAGGAGTAATTTGAAGGTCCTCTGCGAGACTGATACAAGGCACCAAAGTTTGTCCACAAACAGAAATAAAAAGTGTGAAAAAACTAACTCACAAAAGAAGATAGCGACAGTGCTTTCAAATCTCACTAGTAAGATTGAGGTACGTGGCAGCTATTGGAAAACCTTGAATACCAACCCATACATTTCAAAGCAGTGTGGTAAAAATATCAATCGACGCAAAACTCTCTGGCGACGGGTAATAATGAATAGCAGCAAAGCATTTAATGTCTACATAACCCAAGGATAACCCAATTAATAGACTCCCTAACTTTGCTAGCAAAGTTGGGGACTCGGGGGCATCTAATGGAGAGAAATCCCGAACTAAGGTTAATTACAAATATATCCTTCACAAATCAGATCCGTGAGCCCGGGGTAAGCCGGAGCCCAGCCTAAACAGGGCTCGCCCCGAGCTCGGAAGATAGGACAGTGCAAGCTCAGCAGTTCGAACAGCGCGAGCTCAGCAGTCCAGATGACTCAAGCTCGATCATAACGGTTGAAACACACCTCCACGATTTACGCCATCACCTAAGATCTCGGATCATCCCATTAAGGGAATTGTTTTCAGATTAACTCAAATAACGATATTTACCCAAAATGGATAAGGAAGGAACCGAAAAATTTGGAACACGTTTAAATTAGAACTTATCTCTAATACCCTAAAAATCATTATACAAGGGGTAAGATTGGCGAGGACAGGTATGCAACCATTTTTTACCAGGCTGTTACTTTGCCAATTCTCTTTTCAGATTCTCATTATCTAACTTAAACATCGAAGTGTCTTTGGCAAGCACCACACCGGTGTCCCAGGTGAACAGACGTATTTCTTCTGGTTCGGGTAAGCTTGGTGGATTTTCGGGTCGTAGTCACTGGATCGAACGACCTTCGAAAAATCAGCATCAACACTTGTCTTTTCATTGTTAACCTCACCGTCACATCCCATCTTTTTTTGTTTTTTTTTTTAATTTTTTTGTGTGCATTCTCATCTCATGTGATGGGCAATCTTTAATTTTAAACAATTTTTTTTTTTTTTTGTTTTTTTATTATCATGGTGTGTGTTCTTGAATGATATTGGTGAATATATAAGTAAAAGATATTAATTATTAAATTCTTAATTTCACTAACTACTAGAGTTTTTCATTGATTTGCACTCTCTTAATATAAAAAACATTTTTTTTAATTTTTGTTCCATATTTATTAGTTTTAACCTTCATTTTTTTTATCATGTTAATATCATAAATATGATTTGATAATCTATTGATTTTTTCTTTCCAACTAATTTGCCATGAATTTGGAGAGTTAGCCCTTAACTAAATCTTTATCTAAAATATTTTAGTTTTTTTATATATTTACCTATTTTAGAGTAATTGTTGTATTATTACACGTGAATTTAACATATCATTATCTTAAAATATTTTAGTTTTTTATATGCTTATTTATTTTAGAGTAACTGTTACATGTGAATTTGATATATTATTATTTTGTAAATTTTACTATTTTGTAGAATTGGATTTACGTGCTATGATAAAATTATTTTTTTCTTTTTAAATTGGTATTGTTATAAAATTCGTGAAGCCCTTAAGTGAATCTTTATTTAAAATATTCTTGTTTTTTTTTTTTTTTTATCTATTTTACAGTGATTGTTGTATTATTACATATAGATTTGATATGTTATTGTTTTAAAAGTTTTACTATTTTGTAGAACTAGGTCTACGATTTGTGATAAAATTAGTTTTTTTTTTCTTTTTAAATAGATGCTGTTATAAAATTCATGAATTAGGTATGCTACTTTCACAAAAAAAAAAAAAAAAAAAAACAAATCAATTTAAATAATTTATTTTAAAAAATAAAAAAAAAAATTTTAAAAAACAATAAATTTTAAAAAAAAAAAA
>JAVXUM010142929.1:0-16887 GCA_035590655.1 Pouteria glomerata | reverse complement strand
AGTGATTGGGCAGGGTCTCCAGATGATATGAAAAGCACCTCAGGCTACTGTTTTAGCTTTGGATCAGGCATATTTTCATGATGTTCTAAGAAGCAAGAAGTTATGGCACAATCAACACCTGAAGCAGAATTTATTGCAGCTACAGCAGCAGTAAATTAAGCCTTATGGCTAAGGAAAATACTGCTTGATTTGCACTTGGAGCAAGCATCAAGCATTGAGGTGATGGTGGACAATCAAGCTGCAATAACTATCTCTAATAATCCTGTTTTCCATGGAAAAACAAAACATTTCAACATTAAATTGTTTTTCCTTAGAGAAGTGTTCAAAGGATGGTGCTGTAGAACTGAAGCACTGCAAGACTGATGATCAGCTTGCAGACATCTTTACAAAGGCTCTTCCAAGAAGCAGATTTGAGTTTCTACGAGAGAAGCTCGGAATCTGCAGCTATTGAAGCAAGGAGGAGTGTTGAAATATGCCTCAGCAGCTGCAGAGCAACTTTAGGAACTTGCAGTGTTACTGAAGGATGCTGATCTAGTATTACCAAGTGGCAGCACATGTGGAATTGAGGGTGCAGTGATGGGAACGTGTGTGAGAAGTGTTGCTGAACGTGTTTTGAGGGCTGCAAAGACAGTTTCTGCAGCACGTGTGTTTTCACCAAGTCTTTAGGAGTTAGTTTCTCATTTTCAGTTAGTCAATGCATGTAGTTGTTAAAGGCAGAAATTTAAGAGTTTGTTAGTCATGAAAAAAAAAAAACGTGTCTTGCTACATTTCTGAAATTCTGTTATGTTAATTATGTATTTAAGCATTTGATTATTCAATGAAAAGTAGACAATTCTAGCAACCTTAGCTTCTGTTCTTATTTTTCTCCTTTGCTGTTTTTGCTTATTCATTGCAAGCAAACTAAATATTCCAACAGTCTTAAACAAATAGAGTGTTAATAATTAGTGGATTTTATTACCTATACTCTCTTGGATGATGTTTTTCTATCATCTCAAAGGTTTAACCATTAAGTCAATGTAAAGCATCGTTCGAAGTTTTATAAAATTTTAAAAATAAATTATAAATTTGTATAAAATTTTAGTTTTTTATTTATTACATATATTACAAAATTATAATTTTTATAAATTTATGCTAACTTTTAGCACCTTATAAAATATAAAATTTTAATTTTTATAAATTTATACTAATCTTAACAATTTTAAACACTTTTTGTATGATACACAGAGTCTCCGGAAAGGCGGTTGCAGTCTCAGTAGTCCAAGCCCGAGTCTCTTATTTTACGATGTTAACTAGCAGGACGCTGCTAGGATCACGCAGCCTTTCATTTTCTTCTTCTTTTTTTTAATCACGTGTGTCCCGCTGTATAAGACAGCATGATTGAGCTATGGGAAAAATTCAGCGGAACGCGGAGACTTTTCGTAACTAGAAAGTTCCAAACAAGCTGCTTTAGAGGCACCTATTAATTATTTCTGCAGAAAGATCTATTCCTCTCTCTCTCTCGAGTGTAAGATGGCACAAACTAACAAGCCTCACGTTCTTTGTATACCATCGCCGTTACAAGGCCACATCAAACCAGCGCTAAAACTAGCAAAGCTCCTTCACCTCAGGGGATTTCACATAACTTTTGTCAACACAGAGTACAACCACAAGCGCTTCATCAGAGCTCGAGGACCTAATTCTCTTGATGGATTGCCTGATTTCCAATTCCAAACAATACCAGATGGCCTGCCTCCTTCGGATGCTGACGCTTCCCAAGACTTAATTGCTCTTAGTCAATCCGTTCGAAATAATGTATTATTAGCACCCTTTTTTAGCCTAGTTGAAAACCTCAATAGCAGTAGTGTCACTAATTCATCAAACATACCTCCGGTTACGTCTATTGTCTCTGATGGGTTTATGATGTTCACCATCACGGCCGCTGAACAACTTGGAATTCCCATCACACTCTTTTGGACTCTCTCTGCCTGCGGTTTCATGGAGTTTTATCAGTTTCATGCTCTGCCGAAAAAAGGCATTACACCGCCAAAAGGTACGTATATATAAATTTATGATTAACAGAACGAGGTTAGACCATATATCAAACACCTGTTAGGCGTTCATTAATCCACAATCCAACGGTAATTAGAAAGCTCACCTCCAATCCATACATCAATGGTGGATTGGAGAGAGAGGATTTTACATTAAGAGCAGAATAAACACAAGGACTGATTAGGTTTTGAAAATGATCATTAGGTTCTAATTAGTTGAGAATTAATGAGATGATGATTTACTAAAATCTGATGTGCAAATTTGCATATCTGTAACTTGATGTTGGGGCGTTTGGCACAATAAAAAAAAATTTTGAAAACTTTTAAATTTTTATAACATATTTTGCACTTCTAGTATTTTTTAAAATTTTTATAAATTTATATATATTTATATACTTCAATAAATTTTTTATAAACATCAATAATTTTTTTACAAATTTTAAAAATTTTTCAACAATTTTCAATAAAATTTTGATATAAAATTGTTCTCTCCACAAATCTGACACAAAAATTAAAAAATTTCATTATTTACCTCTAAAAAATATGATTCAGTAGTTGTGTGCTAAATATTAAAAAATTATTCAAATTATATTTTTTATTATTTTTTTTTTTTGATACTCCAGGTGGACCCATTATGTGTGCGCAGATACAAACTATCTAATAAATGGGTGCCTAATACCATTATAAATTGGATTCTAAGTATGAAAAATATTTGCCTAATGATCTCCCAATTTATGTCGAACTACAGATCCCAATGACATAGCATTTAACTTTTGCATGGAAGCAACACAAAGAGCTTCCAAAGCTTCAGCAAATATTATTCAAACCTTTGATGCTTTAGAGCAAGATATACTCCACATTCTCTCATCCATGTTACCATCTGTCTATGCCATTGGCCCTCTACAGTTACTTCTAAATCAGATGTTAGAAGAAGACAAGATAAAAACCATCGGATACAACTTATGGAAAGAAGAATCGGAGTGTCTCCAATGGCTAGACACAAAACAACCCAAGTCTGTGATTTATGTGAATTTTGGGAGCATTGTGGTCATGACAAAGCAACAGTTGCTAGAGTTTGCTTGGGGATTAGCTAATAGCAACTACTACTTTCTGTGGACAATTAGGCCTGATCTGGTGATGGGTAACTCTACGGTTCTACCAGATGAATTTGTAGTGGAAACTAAAGAAAGAGGTTTACTAGCAAACTGGTGCCCGCAAGAGGAGGTCCTGAACCACCCATCGGTGGGAGGCTTCTTGATGCATTGTGGATGGAATTCGATTCTTGAGAGCTTGTCTGCTGGTGTGCCCATGATCTGTTGGCCTTTTGCAGGTGATCAACAAATAAACTGCAAATACGTTTGCAATGAGTGGGAGGTTGGAATAGAGATTGATAATGATGTAAACAGGGATGGAATTGAGGAAGTTGTAAGAGAGTTAATGGGAGGGGAGAAGGGGAGGCAAATGAAGAACAAGGCTATGGAGTGGAAAAGATTGGCAGAAGAGGCAACCAGTCCACATGGTTCATCCACTTTGAATTTGGACAACTTGATTAACAAGATGTTGGCTTAAGCAGTATGCTAGTATATGCAACCATGACCTCACTTAAAAGAGGCCGATCAACTTCCAGCATATATAAAAATTCCCATGCGGGTGTGATGATTACATGGGGATGAACATCACTTGACAAAGCTAAAATTTTCAGTTCAATTTGAATGGATGTGCTGCTAAGATTTTCATTTTCTTTCTGCCTTTTATTATTTGCTGTTTATACCTTGAAAAAATACTCCAAGTTAATTAATATTTCTACCTGTTTTTTGTTCTTAAACTCTGTTTGAAATTTTAAATTTTTTCAAAAAATTTCAAAAATTTATAATTTTCTTTTAATTAAATTTCGTCACATATCATTCTTTATATTAATTTTTAATTTTTTTTTTATTTTTTAAGTATTTTAAAAACTCCAAACGACACGTTAATTAGAATGTGTTTCTAATTTTCTTTTTTTTTTTTTTTATGATATTTCAGAATGTTTGAACCAACTTATTTTGATTCTTATTAAATTTTATTTTAATTTTTCTATTTTTACGTGTGACAGTTAATTTATGCATTTATAATCAAATTTTAATGTGATTTTTTTGGTTAAAAATAAAATAAAATTTAGAACGTTGTTAAATTAAATTAAAATAAATCAAATTTTGTAACTAGATTTTGTCCATTTTCATTAAGAGGGCATTTTCAGTCTCTCACAGTGGAAAGAATTATGAATTTATTCACGAGGATCAAGGGCGCCTCCCCTAACTAAAACTACAAAGGAGGTAATTCAGAGTTGAGTAGATGCTCATGTCAATTCCTCTTTTTTCCCTTAAAAAGTGTCGGCAGGTTTGAATTGGGAGAGACTCCCCATTCTAAGAGACAAATTCACAATTACTTTTACTGTGAAAGGTAAAGACGATGACTGCGACCAAAAAAATACGGTCACGTGAAAAGGCGAAATGATAATATTCACTCGAAAAGAGAAAGGTTTTTTATATTCCTCCCAATTCACTTTACAACCAGCATATACAAAGGAAATTTATAATACAATTGAGCTAGAAATTAGGCTGTTAATAAAGAAGAAAATAAGGAGACTAATTAGCTATAACTAAGTAAGGAATGATTTACAACTAATCTAGGAAAGAAAGAGAGATTTAAGGAGAGACGGAGAGAGATTTAAGGAGAGAAAATCTCAACACTCCCCCTCAAGTTGGTGCATAGATATCATACATGCCCAACTTGTCAAGACATTTTGAGAATACTTGACTTGAGACTGCCTTAGTTAGAATATCAGCCAATTGATCTTCAGATCGAATCTTCGGCAGCTCCAAGGTTTTCTCTTCTAATTTCTCCTTGATGAAAAATCTATCCACCTAACATGTTTTGTTCGGTCATGTTGGACTGGATTATGGGCAATGTCACATGCAGCTTTATTGTCACAGTGCAACTGAATTGGTCGTTCAATCAAATAACCCAACTCTTGTAGAAGGAGTTTCAGCCACAAAGCTTCGCAAAGTCCAAGTGCCATACCCCTAAATTCAGCTTCTGCACTTGAGCGAACAACAACATTTTGTTTTTTACTCCTCCAAGTAACTAGATTACCTCCCACAAATGTGAAGTAACTTGAGGTCGATCTCCTATCATCTATTGCTCCTGCCCAATCAGCATCTGTATACACCACAATGTCTTGATAGTTCTCAGTTTTGGTGAACAATATTCCCTTTCCAGGAGCAGATTTTATATAACTCAAAATACGCATGACAGCATTCATATGTTGTTCACCAGGATTGTGCATATATTGACTTACAATGCTCAATGAATAGGCAAGATCTGGTCTTGTGTGTGCTAAATACATCAATCTTCCTACAAGTCTCTGATATCTTCCTTTGTCAACTGGCACTTGATCTGCTTCAATACATAACTTCAAGCCTTCTTCTACTGGAGAATTAGCTGGTTGACACGCTGACATACCAGTTTCCCGTAATAAATCCAATGCATATTTTCTCTGAGATAAGAAAATACCTTTCTTAGATCTAGAGACTTCAATTCCAAGAAAATATTTTAGTGAACCAAGGTCTTTCATTTCAAATTCTTTTGACAAGTATTCCTGAAGTGCCTTTCTTTCTTCTGCATCATTTCCTGTAACCACCATATCATCCACATATACAATAAGGGTAGTGATTTTACCCTGTCATTTCTTTAAAAGCAAAGTGTGATCTGAGTTGCATTGATGGTATCCGAATGCTTTCATAGACTTTGTGAATCTTCCAAACCATGCTCTTGGAGATTGTTTCAGCCCATATAATGATTTCTTCAGTTGACACACCTTGTTGCTATGTCTCTCTGGTACCATACATCCTGGGGGAAGTTCCATATAAATTTCTTCAGATAATTCTCCATGTAGAAAGGCATTTTTGACATCAAATTGCTGTAGTGTCTAATCCAAGTTTGCAGCTAAAGACAATAATACTCGGACAGTGTTGATTTTAGCTACAGGTGCAAAAGTCTCTGTATAATCAATACCATAAGTTTGTGTATATCCCTTCGCCACCAATCTTGCTTTGAATCGTTCAACAGTGCCATCTGCTTTATACTTTACAGTATAAATCCATCGACAACCCACTGGTTTCTTTCCTTTTGGGCAATCAACCAAATCCCAAGTTTTATTCTTTTGCAAAGATCCCATTTTCTCATTCATAGCGTCTTTCCATCTTGGATCAGATAATGCTTCCTGCACACTGTTAGGAATATATACAGTAGATAATTGATTCACAAATGACTGATTTGATTCAGAGAGATTTTGATTAGACACATAATGGCTCATAGGATATTTAACTCTGCTAGAGAGTTCAGGTTCATATGTAGGTTTAGGGATACCTCTATTGACTCGATTTGGTAGTTGTTTTCTGGGTAACTCAGCTTCAGGAATAGGAACATCCTCGGCAGGCGATTGGTGTGATGTATCAGTGGGAAATTCAACCTCTTCAGTTGGAGAGCTTGTGTTCTGTGATTCAATTATCTCTTCAGTTCTGGTTGATCTTGAATCTTGTGTTTCAACAATTTCCAAATCCTTATCTATATTAAGATCCAAAGCAACATCACTTCTATAATCGAGAAAATCAAGATTCTGAATTTCCTTTCGCTGCTCCCCCTGAAGTTCAGAATCGGCAGAAAAATACATTGAATCTTCAAAAAAAACCACATCCATTGTTACAAACATAAGTTGTGTTGGAGGATGATAACACCTGTAGCCTTTCTGATGGATGGCATATCCTAGGAAAACACAGCGTAAAGCTCGTGGGTCCAATTTATTTCGCTGATGTTTGTGAAGATGAACAAATACAACACACCCAAAAATATGAGGAAGTAAATCAGGAACTTTTGGAGTAATCACAACATCAGTAAGAGCTTTAAATGGTGTTTGAAAGTTAATGGAGCTTGAAGGAGTTCGATTAATTGAGTGAACTGCAAACATAAGAGCTTCTCCCCAATAGGACAACGGCATATGCGCTTCAATTAAAACAGCTCGAACAACTTCTAGTAAATGACGATTTTTTCGTTCTGAAACTCCATTTTGTTGAGGAGTATCAACACAAGTTGTTTGGTTAACAATTCCTTGAACTTCTAAAAACTGTTGAAGTTCAGAACTTTGATATTCCCTTCCATTATCACTTCGCAGAACCTAAATCTGTCCATTATATTGAGTTTTGACCATTTTATGAAATTTCTGAAATAACAAGTTTACTTCACTTTTAGACTTCAATAACCACAACCAAGTCATTCGAGTACAGTCATCAATAAAAGTAACAAACCAACGTGAACCACTCAAGTTCAGAATTTTGGATGGACCCCACACATCAGAGTGAATAACCATAAACGAAAAAGGACTTTTATTTAATCTTAATGGAAATGAAACTCTATGACTTTTTGCAAGTTCACATACATCACAACGGAAACTAGAAAGATCAATCTGTTCAAACAAACTAGGGAATAATCTTTTAAGATACCCGAAAGATGGATGCCCCAACCTTCGATGCCAGACCCAAATTTCAGATTCATTCTTTTTCTTTTTAATGCCTTCTACTGCCAGAACTTCATGCAACTTGTTAGAGCTTTTCGATGTCAAGTCTAAGTAGTACAATTTTCTTCGCCTAACACCACCACCAATCGTCTGCTTTGTTTGGATGTCCTTAAAAACACAAGAATCGGCCAAAAAATTACAATACACGATAATGCTTTGGTTATTTGGGAAACAGATAAGAGGTTATAATCTAAGGATGGAACAACCAACACAAAATCAAGGTTTAAAGTATTAGTGAGTGATAAAGAACCTTCCCCAATAACTGAGGATTCATTACCATCAGCAGTAAATATGTTTTTTTGTGAAAAGGTTCTAAGATTTGTAACTTGTCGTGAATCAAACGTCACATGATCAGAAGCACCAGAATCAATTATCCATGCATTATTAAAAACAGGTGCAGAAACATTCAAGGCCTTACCACAAGTACCAGTAGTTGTAATCAACACCGAACTTTCTTCGGTATTAGTTTCAGCAACAGCAGTAATGGAATTCTTGGAATTTTTTCTCCGAGATGCTCTACTATGATCCCACCATTCTGGATATCCCACCAGTTCATAGCAACGCTCCTTTGTATGTCCGGTCTGATCACAATGCGTACACTTGTATTTAGATTTTTCGGTACCTTTGGTAGTCTTTGATTGATTCCGAGTCATCATTACTGCAGCTTCAGTGTTTCCAATCTCGGCATTCAATGTCACACGACGTGCTGCTTCTCGTCGAATTAATGAATAACATTCTTCCAAACCTGGAACTTGTTCTTTGCGCAAAATTTCCCCACGAACTTGTTCAAAATCAAGGTCCAAGACTGCAAGAAATATATGAACTCGCAATCGTTCAATGGATTTTTGATATGCTGTTACATCATCAAGATCTTTCGTGACCACTTTATCTCGATGGTCCAATTCTCGAAAAATCTCAACTAGTTCTCCATAGTATACAGAGAGAGACTTCCCATTTTGTTTGGCTGTGAAGGCTTTTTAGTTCAAGGAAAATACTTGTAATTCCTCACTTCCATCATAAAAAGCTTTTGATAATGCAGTCCAGATCTCATGAGTAGTAGGTAGACGTAAATACCTTTTCATGATTTCAGGCTTCATGGACATCAATAACCATCGTTTCACCTTTTGGTTTTCAGCATACCATTTTTCATATCCATCGTCGGACTCGACCGGTTGTTTTATCTTGCCACGAATGTAAGAGAGTTTTTCTCTTTCAGCAATATGCATCTCCATTAGTTGAGACCAAACATCATAGTTTGATTCGTTAAGAATTATTCCTGCATTAAAAACACTTTCAGATTGCACAACTACTGGAATTGATTTAATTCCAGATGATTCAACAATTTTTTCACTCATTTTTTTTTCCGAGGTTGTTTCAGAAATTCAAGGGGTAGGCTCTGATACCAACTCGAAAAGAGAAAGGTTTTTTATATTCCTCCCAATTCACTTTACAACCAGCATGTACAAAGGAAATTTATAATACAATTGAGCTAGAAATTAGGCTGTCAATAAGGAAGAAAATAAGGAGACTAATTAGCTATAACTAAGTAAGGAATGATTTACAACTAATCTAGGAAAGAAAGAGAGATTTAAGAAGAGACGGAGAGAAATTTAAGGAGAGAAAATCTCAACATATTCCAATATCAAAATCGTTGAAGCCGATGATTTACATTTCGGATTCGGTTTTGATATAGGACACCATCTGCACCCTGACCCTAGAATTGCCTTCATTCAATCTCTCCCCCGGGTTAATAGATTTACCCCCAAAAGAGCAACTATAAGCCACCAATACGAGCTTCTTGTACATAAAATATAATTTATGAATACTGAACTTACAAAATAAGTTTTCGGGATCAGCGGAGTTGATTTGTGAGTGTATTACTTACACAAGTGATTCGACTTCAAATTTTGTGACTTACTTAAATTTATAATTGAGGAGTCGATCGTATATTTCTCGATTTATTTATTGGTTACGAGAACAATTGAAATTTATATTAAACTAGTACGAATTCTGGATTATCAAAAAAAAAAAATAATTATAAATATAATTTAATGACAACAACAAAAATGTAATAGGGATAAAATATTTTGTTGAAAAATAATTATTCCTGTCATAGTAAAGGAGGGTTTTACATTAGGAAGGAAAACCAATTAATAGAAATATATAATAAAATATATTTTTTAATAGTTTAAATTGTCGTAATTGATGCCTACCTCAACTAATATTTTTCAGTTACTGACCGAATACATCCTTTAATAACTTTTAAGGTAATTTAAACTAATAAATAGTGAACTCTAGACAGCATTAGATGTTAATCTAGTGGGTAAATTTGAGTACCCTAGAACACAAATTGAAAAGATAATTATTGTAACAATTATTTCTTTACCAAATCTCGGTCATATGTCACAATCAACATTAAATGTCGCACCAATTGCCACTTGAAGTGTAGCGATTACTTCCTTATCAACCCAGAACAGGTCACAACCAACATTAAATGCTCCACCAAGCCCTTGTGTCAAGTGAAAAGTGGATTGATATCTTATTACAATAAAACATAATACATTAATTATTTTTCTCCTGTAAATATTGTAGACATTTACACAATCATAATTTTACACTTACAAACACCATAGACATTTACACGATTAAAGTTTGCTCAGTACGGATCATTTTTCTCCCATCCCCCTCCCTCTCCCTGTCCCTCTCCCTCCACCTCTCTCTCTCTCTCTCTCTCGAAAAGTCTCTGTAAGTTTATAATTATATTTATACATAGTATTTAATTAAATATACAGGATCTTAATTTTCATGATATTCACATATTTTATTTTCCTACGAAATATAATTAAGAACACATACCTTGAACCATTACGAAAATCTAAATGCGGAAGCTACCTGAAAGTTATTATTCTTGAATCTTCTCCTTCAACAAAAAATAAAACCTTTTAGAAATTAGGGTTTCTCCTTCTTGCCTTACAAACCTTAATGTGATGTAATTTTTTAATGTGTAATGAATTGATGGAATTCATTCACTATTTATAGGGAGAGAGATGATTCAATTTTCTAATTAGTCATTTAATCTCTACCATCCATCAAAGTAGGATATAGTTAGGAAATTAACTCACAATATTTTACCAATATTGACTTTCTAAATAAATTCTTATCAAATTTGGATTCTTATATGGACCACTTTAATTAAGACACTAATTATGGGAATTAAAATATTGATTAATTCCAGCAGTCTCCCACTTGGTCTGTATAATAATCCTACAGTCATAATTTGATATAAGAAACATAATGCGCGCAACAACATTAGAACATCATATCAACGGCTTGCCTTAATTAAATAAAACATTAATGAAAGTCATAACGGTTCCACACTAATTAAGGAGCATGGTTCTTTCCATGTACTACACCATTAACGTTTTATGTAACAAGGCCTATAAAGTGAGTTATCGTTAATGGTTCAATAATGTCCTTTTAAAAGACTATTTCTGTCACATTAAACAATTCACATGCATGTAAATAAATATTGTAAGACAGAAATTAATAAATTCAGAAAGTCTTTAATAGATATCAAAATGTAATGTCAAGTAAACAAGCACTAAGCAATCCAAAAACAAATTTATTTATTTTGCTACTCTCAAGGCTCATCTTTTCAACATGCTGCATAAATGTCTTTGAAGATAGCTCTTTCATAAATGGATCTGCTATGTTAACACTCGTACTAATGTGTTCAATTGACACTCTTTATTTTTGAACTTCTTCTTTAACGGATAGGTATTTTAACTCAATGTGCTTGGCCACTTTAGTATACCTATCATTTTTTGAAAAGAAAACTGTTGCAACATTATCACAATAAATATTTAGAAGCTTAGAAATACTATCCATAATTCCTAATCCTGAAATAAAATTTCGCAATCATAATCCATAATTTGTAGTCTCAAAGCAGGCAATGAACTCAGCTTCCATGGTGGATGATGCAATAATAATTTGCTTAGCACTTTTCCGTGAAATGCCCCTTCCTGCGAGGAGGAAAACATAACCAAAAGTGCTTTTCCTGCTATCAACACAACCTCCAAAATCCGAGTCTGAATAACCAACCACCTCAAGGTGATCAGGCCTCCTAAATGTAAGCATGTAATCTTTTGTCCCTTGCAAGTATCTTTAAACTTTCTTTCAACTTTCCAATGATCAATTCCCGGATTACTTTGGTACCTACCTAACATCCCAACAGCAAAACTAAATCTGTTCTAGTGCAAACCTGTACATACATCAAACTCCCCACAATAGAAGCATAAGGAATATCTTTTATACTTTTACGTTCCAATTTATTTTGAGGACATTGACTTAAACTGAACTTATCCCCTTTTTGAATTGGAACAACAGTGGAACCATAATTCTGCATATTAAATCTTTCCAAAATGTTTTTAATGTAAGCTTTCTGAGACAATCCCAACATGCCACGTGATCTATCTCGGAATATTTCTATTCATATCACAAAAGATGTCTCTCCCATATCCTTTATTTAAAAAGTTTTTTAAAAGAAAATTTTTAGTTTTTTGTAGTAGACCAAGATCACTACTGGCTATAAGTAAGTCATCAACATATAGTATTAAAAATAGAAATTTGCTTCCACTAATCTTCAAGTATATACACCAATTAATAGTATTTTTCTTAAATCCAAATGACGTAATAGTATCTTGAAACTTAAGAGACTATTGTCGGAAAGCTTGTTTAAGTCTATATATTGACTTCTTTAACAAACAGACTATGTTTTCCTTTCCTTCTTTTATGAAGCCCTCTGGTTGTGCCATATAGACTTCCTCTTCTAAACTCCCATTTAAGAAAGCCATCTTTACATCCATTTGGTGCAACTCTAAATCAAAATGAGCTACCAACGCTAAAATGATTCTTAAAGAGTCCTTCTTTGATACAGGAGAGAAGGTTTCATTATAATCAATGCCTTCATGTCTATTAAAACCTTTGGACACAAGTCTAGTTTTATTTCATT
Organism: Pouteria glomerata; assembly: GCA_035590655.1. NCBI lineage: Eukaryota > Viridiplantae > Streptophyta > Magnoliopsida > Ericales > Sapotaceae > Pouteria > Pouteria glomerata. The sequence goes on along the minus strand of JAVXUM010142929.1, from coordinate 4,238 downwards.
CGATATTGCCATTTGAATCGCGTTTGGTTTTAAAAACTCATTTACGCCCAACTCTTTTATGTCCTTTAGGCAATTCGACTAACTCCCAAACTTTATTAAATTCCATAGATTTTATCTCATCATTCATGGCATCAATCCATTTAATAGAATCATCACCATTAATGGCTTCCAAATATGTAACCGGATCATTAATAGCCCCAACATTATATTCAGATTCTTATAAATACACCACGCAGTCATCCGAAATAGCAGGTCTCTTATTTCTAAGAGATCTTCTTAATACTACTTCCTGTGGTGCATCTATAATGGTGTCAATACTTACAGTCTCATTATGGGAACTTACAGTCACATTATGGGAATTTTCAGGTTGCTGATCATTCATTTGTTGTTCATTATTGATGATTGTATCAACATCATTAGGAACAACATGATTATTATGAATCAAATGTATGGGAAATTGTACCTTGATTTCTTAAATGATTGCATCCCTAACTTTACCACTTCCACTAATTTCACCATTTTCAATGAATCTAGCATTTCCGGTTTCAATAATTTTTGTACTATGGTTTGGACAGTAAAATCTGTATCCTTTTGATTTTTCTGGATCCTCAATAAAGAAACAAGTAATTATTTTTGGATCCAGTTTCTTTTCAAGTGGATTATAAATTTTTACTTCTACTGGGCAACCCCAAACACGCAAATGCCTTAAACTAGGTTTCCATTGTTTCCACAATTCAAAATGTCTTTGGATTGCCTTACTAGGAACCATATTTAACATATACATAGCAGTTTTGAGAGCATGCATCTACAAGGACATAGGTAACCTTGTATTACTCATCATATTTCTAACCATATTCATAAGGGTATGATTGCACCTGTCACGCCCCTAACATAAATTATCCAGGACGGATGGTATGGGAAAATAGGAACTAATAAAAACGAAATAAAAATTGTACCAAGATCAAGTCATAATATCATAACATCCATCAAAGCACTACATTCGGCCCAATTCTCATATAAAATAAATATACAACATGCGTCATCATAATCAATGGGACCCACAACCCGGGTCGCACAATTAAGATACAACAATCTCAAAAAGATAAAATAATTTCTAAGTTTATCCAGCAGTCAACTCAATTCGAGATAGTCCCTACCTTGCCTCCCTGTATCACCTGCAATATGGATGGGGTGAGCTAACTAGCCCAGTAGCTAGGACAGTGCCAGTGTGCACCAGTGTACATATATAATACATCATATATATACACAACAGTATAATACAAATATGCATTTCTCATGCAATGTAAAATGAAATGCCATGGTCATACATCTTGTTTCTCCATCTACCCCCAACCTTATTCTGAGACGGGTGACATTTAGCAAGACTTTTAGCCAAGACACGCGCGGCCACCAAACACACCGTTTTAGCGCTCACGACAAACGCATATACATATATATATATATATCTCATATTCCTATGGGGAACTATGTTACACCCCCACAGGTGTAAAGACTCAGGGGCTCCGTGTTACACCTCCTGGCCCATCCGCTAGAGAAACCGTGTTACACCTCTAGTTAGGCATCCACCTATCTCAGGCAGGTATCTGCTATCTCAAGCAGGCAACCAGTTGCAGTCCGGGAAGTCTCAAAGTCCATCTCTCCTATTAACGTCTCAACTTCACATGACTAAACTCTAGTCACGTATATATTAACTGGGGATCATCCGGTGTTCTAATAATTTCAAACATCATCAAAATACATCACATGTGCCTCGGCACGTCACATAAATCAATGGCACTCTCGGCCAATCATACGAGTCTACCACACCGGATGAAACCATCACAAACCCAATACTCATGGTATGCCCAATCATAAAAGCAAAACATCTCAATTTACATCATAATATGCTATACTCAAGCATGAATAAAAGTTCACATTTTTCACCAAATAATCATGTCATCATGTACTACATACATGTGGGAACAAACCCATGAAATTTGAACCAAAACGGACCTATACAGACCAAATTACAGAGGGACGCGAGCTGGGCGTAGGGAGCGCGCGGGCTCGCCCTTGCCCAGATTTCTATTTTCAAGTAGGGGGCGCAGCCTAGGCGCGGGGAGTGCGAGGCTTCGACCCCCTGTGTTATACCCACTGCTCATCGTCTTCCCCAGGCCACCCGTGGCCAAAACAATCCAACCCGATTCCAAATTTTGTCTGTAAAACTCAACTACGGGTTACCAAATCTCTACTATGTTATCTACATTTCTCATTTAACATTTTAATTCCATAATATACCAATTTCTAACTCATATATATGCATATATATATAACTATACACATATACACACATATATACACAATTCTCCACATATCAACAAAACATGCATATATATATATATATATATACCAAAATGCTCTCTACGATGTCTAGAGCACGAATATAGGTCCCACCTACCTCGAATCTGAAGAAAAATAGAGAAAAACGAAGAAAACCACTTTGAACTCCGAACTTCAAACTCCGATTTCTCATTCCTCGCTTCGAATCTCGTGAAACAGACGGCACCACGTTGATCACGGCGGCGAGAACTCCCCGGATCGACTATTCTTTTGCTCCAAAACTCTTTCTATCCTCTTTCTCTCTCTTCTTTCTCTTTTTTCTTTCTCTTTTCCCTCTTTTCTCTAGTTCAGCTGAAAACGAAAAAGAAGAAGGAAACCGGAGGAGAAAAGAAAAGAAGAAATGAAAGAAAAGATACTCGGGCTTTTAGCCCATTTTGTCTAACCCAATATTATTCCTAGCTTAACCTAGCCCAAAAAAAATATAATAATCCACATGAACCCAATTTAAATAATTTATTTACTCAAAATAATATAAAAATATCCCAAATTAAAATATCGGGTGTTACAGCACCTTTTGGCTACACCATTCTGCCAAGGTTCACCTGGCATTGTGTATCGTACGCAAATACCTAAACGTTCAAGGAGTTTAGCAAAATGTTCAAGGCGCTGCCCCATTTCATCATATCTACCATAAAATTCACTACCGCGATCAGATCTAATGATTTTTACCTTTCTACCTGATTGTCTTTCAACCTCAGTTATGTAAATTTCAATAACATTAACAGATTGAGATTTATCATGCAACAAATATAGATAGCAATAACGTGAAAAATCATCAATGAAGGTAATGAAGTATTTTTCTCCACCAAAAAATGAAACATCAAAAGGTCCACATATATCTGTATATATTATTTCTAGAAGTTGGGTATTTCTTATGGCTCATTTTTTTGCATGTTTGGTCTGTTTACCTTTAATATAGTCCACACATACACCGAAGTCAGCCTAATCCAGATTTGGAAGAACTCCTACATTTATTAATCTCTCAATTCTGTTCCTAGATATGTGCCCTAATCTTTTATGCCACAAATAAGATGAGTGCTCATTAGATGAGCCACGTCTAGTTCCAACATTATGATGCAGAGTAAAGAGGGATTCAGATAAAGAGAGTTCAAGGTTAATTTGATATAAGCCATTCACCAAAATTTCAGAAACAATAATGCAAGAATTCTTAAATAAACTGAAAGTGTTATTGTTGAATTCAAAAGAAAAACCATTAGTAGCAAGTTTTGACAATGAAATCAAGTTGTGAGAGATGGAAGGAACATAAAGTGTATGAATTAAATCTAAGCAAAATCTAGAATCCAAAACTAAGCGAAAGGTTCCAATGGCTTCAATTGGGGCTTTTGCTTGATTTCCCATGAAAAGAAAAGCTTCATTTGGTTTTATGGTTCGGGTTGTAAGGTATCCCTGCATCAAGTTTGAAACATGAGTACTTGAACCAGAATTAATCCACCAGGTATTAGAAGGAACATCAATTAAGTTTGATTCAAAACATACTAAAGTCATAAACTTACCTTTTTTTTTTCGAACCATGCCTTACGTTTCAAGCAGTCTTTCTGAAAGTGCCCATTCTTTTTACAAAAGTGACACTTCACGCTTTTTTCCTTCTTAGAAACAGATTGATCAGAATTATCTGGCTTGGATTGGCCACACTTAATGCCTTTTCCAACTTTTTTCTTTCTAGCTCCTCCTTTCACCATCAAATGCACAACGTGACCATTATGCTGCTTAATTGTTCCTTCTTCTTGGACCAACATACTTTACAGCTCATTTACATTCTACTTGTCCTTAATAGTGCTGTAATTGATCTAAAAAGGTCCATATTCTGGAGGCAAAGA
>JAVXUM010142907.1:0-16898 GCA_035590655.1 Pouteria glomerata | reverse complement strand
TTTGGGAATGGAATTATGTTCCAGTACAATTATTGTCTTGGTTGGACAGATTTACAGATTTAGTTGTGGGTCCCATTACGTGACCGTTGTGTATGCTCTGATGTGGTGACCAATTATCAATAATTTGCATATTTATCACTCACTCCTCGGATCTGGGGCGTGACAGGCAAGATTATGTTTAATAGTTTCTTTTCAACTACTCGTGGGTCTCCCTCTCCTACTCCTGTCAATCTCTATACTTTCACACCTTTTAACAGGTGCCTCTGTTTGCACCTTTTAATATTGAAAGAATATCCAGAGCTAAAGAAAAAAATTAGGAAAAACAACTAGGCTTCGTTTTGAACTAAAAACCTTATTTTCAAAGCATTTAAATAACCCATAATTTTTAAACTATTTAGAAAATTCAAAAATTAAATTTTAATGTTTAAAACTATTTTTAAAATATCTTGGGATGTTGTGTATTTTTCTGTATTTTTCTGACTTGGTTTAGACATTATAGTCGATACTAGTCTTTAGAAGAGTCGGTAGAGGTCATTCTTGACTTCCGGACCGAATTAAACCTTGATTCAGAGCTCCAGCTCTTCTGTTGAAGCTAGAGTTATCCATTTGGATATTTGAACATGCTTGTGCAATCTGATGGCCTTCTGCCTTGATCTGGATCTCCATCTTGACTTCTCTTTAGCTTTAGGGTACAATAGGCATTTTACTAATTATTTGCTTTTTGTCAAATTCTGGTACTTTAACATATCTATGATTAAAAGATTTTAATCAATAAAGTACCATTTAACTAAAAGTATTAAATGATATTAATATCAAATGTGAGGGCAAAATTGGGGTGTCAACAGCGTGACATATGACGTAAGCTATTTTTTTGAGAATCCTAGTCTGGAAATTCGACTAGGAATTTGTTGAGTGGCCCAAGTAGTGCTTGGGAAAGGCCCCACTCAGTCACACTTACTACCCCCAGTTGGTAACATTCTAAGCGAAAGTTTTATTCATTTCTGGTGGTATAAATTATCCCCATATTAGAATATATGTAATCTAAAAGCTCTTTCAAACAACTTATGTCTTAGTATTTATAGTGTATATCTTGTAAGTACCAAACTACCCTTCAAATTTACAACCGATTTACAAAATTTCCTGGAACGCAAGTTAGTCCGAACTAGTGTTTGAACAAACTTTTGGTTTGAACAAATGTTCAAACTTATTTCTAGGACTTAGTTGATTTCTTCATCTAGAATCTTGGTAACCTTTCTATGTTGTGCATGTGTGTTTAAACAAAGCGTCTGGACCTTCTTTCCACACTTAACTTTTTCCTACACTCGATCTTTGTCTCTTTCATTGTTGCTTGAATGCACATTGGAACATATGTTTGTTTGAACCAATGTTCAAATAAGTTCTTCATACTTATACTAATTTCTGCTCCACAATTGTCTTTACCCTTCTATTATTAGCACATTAGTTTAAACAATATGTGGTTCAGACATTCATCCGAACAAATTTTTTCTAAGAAATTTTGTTCTTTCCTCATTTCCTTCTCATCTCCTTGGTTGTTCATGTTGGGATGAATGCCTTAAAGTAATACATTAAATGATGAACTAATTTTATTTTAATAAAGAATTATTATTTAGCTTATCTAAAGTTTCCTTATTATTTATGCATGCACATATTTCATGTGATGAATGTAATCCTCGATTGATTAATGAACTTGATTCATGTGCATGAAAGCGTTTCATACATATGAGATATGAATATAAGTATTGATCAATCTAGATTTGTTCGCAGTCAGTGATAAGATAGGGGTGTCTCAACCGAAAGATTGCACATTTTAGATTTCTATTTGATAGAATGATTTATCTCAATCATCAGAGTAGTGAACTCTAAATCTAAAGTGTTAATGGGAAAGATATTAAACGGGACAATGATAAGAAACATATGTAAGCTATGCTATCTACACTGATGTATTTCTTATGTTCACTCTAAGCAGTTGCTCAAATCTTAGGCCAACACCTCAGTGTTTCAAGAAATCATTGCATAAAACAAGGGAACATACACTATCAAGAAGGAATTCACAATCTTATTTGAGATAGGATATTATCCATATTAAGAATACTAACTAATCATTAAATCCAGATCCAGTCATCATAATAATATGTTATCAAGATGGTCACCAACATAAAATAATTAGAATAATAGTTCTTAAAATATGAAGTGAGGTATCGGTTAGAATTGGATAGCTTCTTAATTCTAATTGTCTCAATATCTGGTAGAGGAGCTTAATTGCAGAACTAAAGATGAATAAGATGTTTTATGAAATTATTTCAATAAACTGGGGTTGAAGTTCAATTATACCTTTTAGTGGAGTAAGGTATAATTATTAGAAGAAGTATTTGTCATTACGAGATAATTATGGTTAATTTCCTAACTAGTCAACTTAAGTTTATTTGCACCTTGGCTTTCTACTCTTGCCTATATAAAGGATCAGTCTATTAGGTTGTCCACACAACTCTAGACGTCAGAAAAACCCTGAGAAGATCCTGATAGGAGAAAAAAACACAAAATCTAGGCATCTTAACCATTAGGAAAGAAAAGTTCAAGAAGATAAGATCAAAACAAGAAACTACAAAAAATCAGTTTTGTTTATTATTAATTTGATTTCATTTTTGTATTTTGAATACAATTATATAAGGAGTTTATAATTTTTAAGCATGATCGATATGAAAATTTTTTGAAAACTTATTCTGCTGCGTTCTTGATTCCAACAATTCAAACCTTCATTTGGATAAAGGCTTGCTCGAACGAATGTCTAAACCAAGTTTTGACACTTAGTGGATTTTTCCTGCTCAGCATTCCTTTGCACCTTCTGTTGTTGGTGCCAGCGTGCGGACAACGGTTTATTCAAACATGTGTCCGAACAACCTTGCTGAGTTGGCTTCTCTTTGTCTAAATTTTTATCATTTTCTTTTCAAATCCCTGGAAAACACATTAGAATTTATTAACCATAAATAAAATCATAGTTCTACTCATTTAAAGTGTTATATAGCATAACAAATCCCAATTAGAAGCTTATGATTATACTTTTTACAGTATAATTCATATCCTGGTGGAACATTTTGAAGCAATTCAGCCTTTAAAATTGTATTTAGTATTTAACTAGCATATAGAACCTGTTAGAAAACATCAACACTAACTAGGCAGACATTTCACTACACTAGTAAGCATAAACTACAACTAGTTTGATTCTCTATTAGATATATAAATAGCCCTACAAGACTTAACCGCCTTACATTGCATATATCATATGCATTTTGATTATTTTGGGGGTTGTAGTATATTAATTATTATAAGTCAAATGTTATATTGTGAAATTAAGATTATGAAAATTGGAAAGGGATTTTAGATATCTTTGACATCCAGTCATGATGATACCCATGTACAATTGAAGTCTCAAATCCATTATCTCATAGTTGTGTACATCAGTAATGAGTCACTAAAAAATAGGCCATTTGTCACATAATTTAAAAAACATAACAAATTCTTTTTAAATCAAAGATTTAAAAGTCAGATTTCTTAACACACCCTTTTTGAAAGTGACAAGTAAGAACTTTGAACGTCTATATCGTGGCTCTATTCAAAATCTATAACTCAACATCTATCATCCACTACAAATTGGGATATTGCGAATGCTTATATCGTAATTAAAAATCTACAACTTGCGCAAGTCTAGTTGGAATAAAGATAGGCAATTGTTGTAAGTAACAAATTCATCCATCTTGCCGAACCATTGGAGGAGGACCCTTTAAACATTTCCCTACTTACAATTCAAGCCCCTAATCACAATCCATCCACCCCCTTCACGGCTGCCCCAAAAAAAGGATGAAATTGCTCATGATAAGCTTGAGTGTATTGCAAATTCGGTGATGAAAGTTAATGCCCAACCTGAAGCTTCTTGCTCACATTTGGCCAACTATGAGTTGTCTCAAACCAATGAATCCACTTCTAGCCCTAAATTATCAAAAAGCCAAAAGAAGAAAAGAGATAAAGCCCACCATGTGCAAGCAAGCAAGAATAAGGCCACTTAAGCCAAGTCTCCTAATCCCTCTCCACGAATCTAGCCACATGGAATGTGAGGGGTTTGAATAGCCCCATCAAACAACATGAAGTCCGGAAGCTCATTAGAAACTTAAAACTTAGCATTATTGGCCTTTTGGAGACAAAAGTTAAACCACATAATATAGACAATACTTGCAAAGCAATCTGCCCATCATTCCATCATTTTGAAAACCATCCAATTGAAGCCACGACAAGGATATTGTTTCTATGGGATAATACTATTATTAATATCAGTATTTTGCATAGTACTAACCAAACTATTTTTTTTCATATTACCCATCTTTGTCATCAGTGAAATTCTTTGCAACTTTTGTATATGCTTCAAATGATAGGCAAGCAAAAGAAGAATTATAGGAGGAGCTGCTAGCAAATCAAGCAACAATTGGTACTCATGAGCCTTAGATCATTTTAGGAGACTTTAATGTTATTTGGCATGACAAGGAAATGAGGGGGGGCAATGGCATTGACAAACAAACAACACTACAATTCAATAAGTGTCTTGATGTACTAGAAGTCGCCGATTTGAGATTCTCTGGATGCTACTACACTTGGAACAACAAGCACGAGGGAAACCAAAGAAACTATAGCAAGCTTGATAGGGCCATGGTGAACGAGTCTTAGCTAAGCAAATTCTCTAACTTTGAAGCATTCTTTTCTACAGCCTCAATCTCAGATCATAGCTCATTGTCAATATTTGGATGCATGCCCAATTTGATAAGAAGCCTCTTAAATTCTTCAACTATTAGACTAAGCACAATGAATTCCTACGGGTAGTGGAAGAGGAATGGTTTAAGTCTCTAAATGGAGCCCCAATGATGAAATTTTTTTCTGGACTCAAGTCCCTCAAGTTAGCACTAAGAACTTTCAATACCAAATTTTATGGGGATATTTTAAATAAAGTTGCGACTTGCAAAGCCGAATTGGAGAAAGTTCAACAGGAGATCCAAAGAAACCCCATTCCCAACCTATTAAAGCTTGAAAGCAAAATACTTGGGGATTATATCCACTTGTCAATGGCAGAGGAGGCTTTTTACAAGCAAAAGGCTAGGGATAACATGATCAAGCTTGGTGACCAAAATACTTCTTACTGTCATATGAAGGTGAAAGCCCATCGCTCTAAGAATAAAATCCTCTCAATCTTGGATGTGCAAGGTGAAAGGCAAGAGGACTATGATTGGGTCAAGGCTATATTCATTGATCACTACAAGTAATAACTTGGATCTCAATGCTCCTACCCTTATGAGGCACAGCAATATATAGAGGAGCTCATGCACTCAAACATCCCCCAATCCGTACTTAACTCCCTGGCCCTAGAAGTGACAAATAAAGAAATTAAAGCCACCCTCGTCTCATTACCTGACAATAAAGCCCCGGGCCCAGATGTTGACACCTCACACTTTTTCAAAAAGGCTTGGCATATTGTTGGTGATGACTTCCTAGTAGCCATTAAAGAATTTTTCAATTCAGGGAAGTTGGTGAAGACTACTAATGCCACCATCATTGCTCTAGTGCCTCAGGTTCCTAATCCAAGCATGGTTACTGATTACAGGCCTATCTCATGTTGCACCACTTTCTACAAGTGCATCTCCAAGATTGTTGTTGATCGGCTCAAAGGGATAATGCCCATGTCATCAGCTCTTTTCAAGCTGTTTTGTTAAAGAAAGATCCATCTCTAATCAGATTCTACTAATGCATGAATTGGTTAGAAACTATCATTGAACTACTATCTCCCCTAGAGGTGCCTTGAAAGTTGATCTTATGAAAGCTTTGATTCAGTCTCTTGGAACCTACTATTTGATATTTTACATGCTTTTCAACTCCCAGCATAGGTACGTTTGTGGATAGAGACTTGCATCACTTCTATTCAATTCTTTCTTTCCATAAATAGTGCCCTTGAAGGATACTTCCTAGGTACTAAGGGGCTAAGGCAAAGTGACCCGCTATCTCCTTATCTTTTTCTACTTGCAATGGAATTCTTCACCAGGTTGTTCAATAAATGCGTGGCTGAAGGGAACTTTTCTCATCATCCCAAGTGTTTCATTCCTACTATCACTCACATATGCTTTGCAGATGACTTGTTTATTCTCTGTACTCTAAATGCTTCTACCTTTCAGATTATACACAAGGCATTTCAAGAATTCCATAAGTACTCTGGACTCAAACCAAATGGAAAGAAAAGCAAAGTCTACTTCTCGGGTGTTCATCATAATGAGCAGCAAAGACTATGCTCCATCCTTGGTTTTCAGATTGGTGAGTTGCCTGTCCAGTACCCGAGAGTCCCCCTCATTTCCACCAAGCTGAAATATAAAGATTGTAAAGAGCTCATTGAGAGAATAACTAAAAAGGTGAAGAGTTGGCCCTTAAAGAGTCTCTTATATGCTGGGAGATTGGTTCTTGTCAAATCCATTCTTTTCAGTATCCAAATATATTAGAGCATCTATTTTATCCTTCCTAAAAAGGCATGCAACTCCGTTGAACAAATCTTATGTAGATTCTTGTGGCCGGGTACTGAAATGAAGAAGTGGTGCAACAAAGTTGCTTGGGAGGATGCCTGCTTGCCAAAAAATAAAGGTGGCTTGGGCATTAGAAGAATTTATGAATGGAATAGAGCCTCAATGCTAAGGGATATTTGGACTTTATGCTCTAATAGTCAGTCTCTCTGGGTTACTTGGTGCAAATCCAACATTCTAAAAGGCAAGTGTTTCTGGGAAATAAACCCTCCACCAAACTGCTCTTGGAACTAGTGAAAGATTCTCGGGCTCCGCAATGAGGTAATTTAACTCTCAAAGTACATAGTGGGGAAATGCGACACTATCTCTTTCTGGTACTCACATTGGCATCCTAAAGGGCCCTTAATCCCTAAGTATGGTCAGCGAGTGGCATATAATGGGCCTACCAAAAAAATGCTAAGGTCTCAAGGATTATCCGTAAGGCGCAATGGAAATAGATTCGGGAAGATACTTGACCAAATGGGAGCTTAGGGAGATTATACTTGATAGCCCCCTTGATTACCACCCAAACCCAACTCGAGAAGATACTTTCATTTGGTCAGCCTCCAAATCCAATTGCTACATGGCCGCTGCCACCTTGGAAGCTATACGGTAAAGAACACCTAAGGTACGTTGGCATAGTCTGCTATAATTTTCTAATCAACATAGTTTCATCTCATGGCTTGCAATCAAGAAAAGGCTTAGTACCAAAGACGAGCTATCCAAATGGGGGTTAAATGTCGATCCCCTTTGTGTTCTTTATGGGTAATGTAATGAAGACATGGACCACCTATTCTTTCTATGCCCATTCTCTAGTGAAGTGAGAAAGTCCATATTACAAGAAAGCAACATTATCAAGCCGGTCCAACCATGGAAGGAAGAGGTAGTATGGGCCGTAGGGAAGTTCAGCGAGAAGTCCATGAGTAGAAGAATTAACAAGCTTGCATGGGTGGCCATGGTGTATCACATCTGAAAGGAAAGAAATTCTAAAGCTTTTAAGGGCATTTTTTCTACTGTATGTGAAGTTGTCAATCGAATCAAGTATAATGTCAAAGTTAGAAGTTCTCATTCTCTTGCTTCCCAAGGACCTAGAATAGGTAGTGATTTTTGTAATAGATGGGAAATACCTTTTGTAGTTGACTAATCCTGTAAAGCAAGGGTATGCCCCCAAGATGTTGTATATACAATTCTTCTCCCATTAATCCAAATTACTCACAATTACCAAAAAAAAAAAGAATAATATTTTTTCAATAATAATTAATTTAATAAATAGTATATTTTAATAAAATATTTCAATAAATAATTCATTCTAATAGATAATGATTTATTGAAAATAATTTAATTAAATAAATAATTTTAATCATAAATTAATATTGAAAGAGTTATTAATTTTAATTTTAATAAAATAAATTATTTTAAAATGTAGTTAGTATTTACTAAAAAAATATTAATTTAATAAATATTTGAATAAAATAAATTATTTTAATAGGATGCAATCAAAATTGACAAAAGTGTTCTCTTTAAGACCCAAAATTGGAAAAATGTTTATGAAAAAAAAAAAAAAAGAAAAACCTAAAAACATAACTTTTCTGTTTACCTTTGGAGTATTTACGAACAAGCATGTACCAAATATATTTTGGTTGCTAATTGTTAAAAAATGAAAACAAAAAATAAAAAAAAAAAAAAAGTAAACAAAAACTTTAGTAGAGAGTGAAATTCAAACTCTACTTGGTATTGGTTCAAGCATAGTTAATTAATATACAATATTAAATTTTTATATAATTTTAATGGTAAAGTTCAAAAACAACCCTTACACTTTATTCTCGCTCTCACTTTGATCCCATTAGTTTTAATTGTAACAAACAAATCCCGTCACTTTTAGTCAAGCATTAATCTACTCCTTCCATCTATTGTTCATTAAATACAACCGTTAGGACAAAAGTAAAATTGTCATTTTCCCTTCATGTTTCCCCAAACGTCCTGAAACGACGTCGACACATTGTATTCATTAAAAATAAGTTGCACTTAGGGCTTTTTTAAGGAAAAAATCGGCATACAATTATAGTTTCTTTCACAAAAATTCAAATTTTCCATTGTTGATCGATTTGAAAGTGTTATTCTTCCTAAGGTTTCTGTTTAACTTAGCTGAAGGTAAACGAAGATTTAGTTGTGGTCTGTTCAACTGTCCCCAGAGCAAATGAAGGATGGCTTGCAATAAGTTTTCTCTATTGCTTTCTCACAGTCACAGGCCCTCTACTTTGCTCTAGTTCGACTTGAGTTCGTTGATTTAGAAGTTTCATCACATAAATCTTCAATTTTAACTTCATAAGTGAGAACAATTTTAACCTTTTTGACAAATTTCACAAAGAGGATGGAACGATTTTCAGTGAGATGAAACAAATCTTAGGGCAAAAATATATAAAATTAATATGTATAGGACGTTTAGAGAAGTAACGAAGAAAAATAACAGTTTTACCTTCACTCTCATGGTTATATTTAACTGACAACAGACGGTGGGACTAGATTGATACTTGGCTGAAAATACGGCGATTTAATTATTATAATTGAAATTGGTAAGATCAAACTGAGATCAAAAGTAAAAATATAAAAGTAATTTTGTAGTTTAGTGTAATTTTAAATATATATATGTATCATATATCTATGCAGTATATTTACAGAAAAACTAGAGTTTTGTTTGACAATTTCAATGTTGAAAACAAGTCAAATCGAATTTAATGTACTCAAATTTATCTTTTTAAGTATAAAGCAAGGAGAGTGGAGTACGAAGGTTAGAAATAGTAAACAAGAAGCTGAAGCCCTGTTTTTCAAACTTGTCGAGAGCACAAATTCTATTAATATATAGCAACGAAAACGAGCAAGCTGCAACAGGAGTGAAAACCGGAAATGGAGCATTTCATTTGGTGGCAATGACTTGACATGTGTTTGGAACACTAAAAAGTGCCAAAAAATGAAAAAAGTGTAATGTGTCAGATATTTTTCGGCATTTGGTTGATCAACCAAAATACACCAAAAAGTCCGTTCAAACCAACTTGAAAGAAACATTCGAACCCTTTTCTGACAGAAATAAATTCAGTCAGTAATAAATACATGTCAAGAGCTGTAAACTACTACCCCCAAACCATTAGAACAGGTGAATAGCAATATTTCCAACGGATTTGAAAACAAAAACAGGGACTCCGATTAATGCAAGCTCTTTCCATTGTTGGAAACCCAGAACCTCTAATGATCCAAACGACTGCGTTTTGAATATATATGTACTAGATTACTGCTTCAACAAGTACGGAGATCATCGATTTTTCAACAAAAGCCGGGTTGTGTTCGAGTTACAAAGAAGAGATGTACTAGCTTCGATCAAGCAAACAAAGTGTGATTTTCCAAAATATCTCTCTTCCCGGCGACATTACAACCTTTGTCCCCGGCACACCTCAGTATTTGCTCCTCTTCCCCACCACCCTATTGATGTTTGGGGCATTGTGGTTTGCCCACAAAACCCGTTGTGCAGCTACTTTTTCTTTTTCTGTCAAATACAAAGTTAGATTTTATCTTACATGTGCGTTGGTCCATTGATTTAAGGATCTTACCTTTTTTAATGGATCTTCTACTTGAAATTAGTTCAGAACGAGTGAAACAAGCATCCGTTCCAATGTTTCTAGTCACACCTAAAATGGAGTTGTCATTTATGATTCGGGTAGAACTCATAATCATATCAAAACAAGTTGATTTGTCTACCTGCAAATTTTATGAATAAACCATAGAGAGTCTATAAATAAGTCAAGATTTCAACCTACAACAGTTGTTAAACTATTATCATGTTCATGACGTGAGTAACTATCCTTAGTTATATATAAATATTTTTTTTTTAATTGTAGCTACTAGAACATAATTAAGATGGGTGCTAGCAAAAATTTATCTTTTGTAAATTCATTATATTTTTTGATTTCACGATGCTAGAGGAAATATTAAAAATCAATACGTTGACTACAACAAACTATGAATAAAATAAACGAGGATATTTTTTGTGACTTTGGACTTTAATCTAAACTAAAATTTTTCATTATGAAGATTGATACAAACACACTCCTATCCGTCTTGGTTGCATTTCATTAAAAATTTTTAAAAATTTGTTGACATTTTTTGGAACAATACATGTCACACCCCAGATCCGAGGACCCGAGGAGTGAGTGATAAACATGCAAATTATGGATAATTAGTCATAGCATCAGAGTATACACAACGGTCATGCAATGGGACTCACAACTATAATCTGTAAACCTGTCCAACCCAAATGATAATTCTACTGGAACATAAATCCGTTCACAAATATTCTAAGGGCTCAATTAATTACAACAATATGTCATAATACTTTAAAGTTTTTACATTCTAAAGTATCACATTTACACAACATAAGTTTCCAAAATACAGGACCCAAAATACAGACTGGCCCAAAATATCAATTTGTCTTCCAGCTTGAAATGTGATCACCCTAGGCTTCCTGTATGGGTCCTGCATTAATATCTGTAGGGACGTGAGCACGGACGGCGTGTGCTCACGCTACTCCACAACAATGTATATATAATATATGCATGGAATGCACACATACAGCATATAATATGTATAATTTAAAGCGATAGATGAAAAAAAAAATATGAAGCAATATATGGAAGAAATATACAGGCTACCAGAAATACTCAAATCATATAACCAACAATTCCATAATTATTCTCCAAACATAACATGTAAAAGTTCATTTCCAAATTTCCAATAATTATTATTTCCGTTTCATAACAACTTCATACACAATCATCGGGGAACAGGCACATAAACTAAACGTGTTTTAGGGCTATGGCCCAGGGCGACGATACACCATAATTAGATAAAAGTACATAGGCTAAACGTGCTTTAGGACATGGTCCAAAGCAACGATACACCTAATGTATGCTAAACATGTTGTGGGTTACTAACCCACTGGCATGAAAACCAAACCCTGCGCAGGTTCCGGGACTTTCAATCTGAGGGTATCTCAAGACCCTTCGTATTTTACTGTACCCAACCCCGGACAACCAAACAACCAACAATTTTATTTCTTTTCTTTAAATCCACATTTAGTTCCATATCATAAGAGCGTAATATGTTCATTTGCCAATTAGGTAAAGAATTTCCATTCAACACATGCATAACTTTCAAATTCACTCCATAACCATAATAGACAATCTACAAACATGCTACCAATGCATTTATCAACATTTCAACTTCATTATTGTATCAATAACATAAAAATTCCAGAATTGAAACATGTATGATTAAACATAGGTTTAGTTCCAATTTCATGTCAAAATAGTCATGTTTAGGTAACTAAAACTTAGCCAATTTTTACCATACCAATTAGAGGTTTTTCCCACACTTTTAATACATGATTCTAATCAAAATTTCAAGCCTAAAATACTATTCAAGCTCTGAAATTACAGCCCCTAGCCGGTTATGCTTTTTCTTCTATTTCTTGGTTTCTAAGTCTCCAAATTGACATGTTTTTGCACCAAAACTTAACCAAATTTTAAAGATTCGAATTTCAGTGGAACCTAGGGATTTTAAGCCTTCTAGACACTGATTTCCAGCCCCTAAAACCTGAGATTTCCAGCCTTAAAGTTTCCCACGAAATTGGTGCTTTTTTAGGGTTTTTAGGTACCAAAAAGCTACAAATTTGCACAATTTATTAACCACAAGTTAAGAGATCAATTTTTATGTAAAACCTAGGGTTTCTAAAACCTAAAACCTCTATTTTTCAGTCCCCGAAGCCTGAAATATGCAGCCTCCTTTTAGTTTAGGTTTTGGCCATTTTAGGTGAACATAGCACTAATTTGGCTAGTTTTAATTTCTTTCACAATTTCTCCAAAATTTTCCAAATTCAACCACATATTCAATACTCCAAACATACATACATACATATATGAAGTAGAGTAGAGTATCTCTACCTCAAGATCTGGCCAAAATTGAGAAGAAATTGAAGGAGGAAACTTGATTTCCTAGCTCCAATTTAGGGTTTTCTAGGGTCCTTTCTCCAATTCTTGCCTTTTTCTTGGAATTTCTTCATCAAAACAACCTTAAACACATATGAACTTTATAATTACTTCATGTTCAGCTTACTCTCCAAATTTTAGCTCATTTGGTCTTAATTTGAAACACTAATTGAACATTGAATTAGGAAGACATACCTTTGTCTTCTTTAGGCTTTCTAACTTGAATTTCTTGTTCTCTGCTTGTTCTTCTCCCTTTTTTTTTTTCTTTTTCCCTCTCTTTTCTTTTTCTTTTTCCTTTCCTTTCTTTCTCTATTTCCCTTAGGTTCTAGGGTGGCCGAATGGTCCTAGAAATCTTCCTAAGTGTTTTATTTATATTCTTCCTCCCTTTCCTACTCACTTCCTTTAGCCAATCACAAAACTTCACTTGGTCTAATTTAATTATTAAGTTTTACACTTAAGTTAGTCTTAATTCAAACCTTGGGATCTACTTAATTTAATGAAATTAACACCTAAGCTAACAACTAATCAACATGTGATCAAATGGAATGACTTAGATTAACCTAGACTCATCTAGGGTGTTCTAGGGGATTCGGCCACCAAGGCTTCTCCCTAACCGACTTCAAGCCTTTTCCACCTCCTTTGACTAGTCAACACTCCTCCCCAAATGACCATTTTGCCCCTCAACAATTTATTTAATTACCTTCATGTCCCTAGGTCAAAATTAGGGCTAGAAAGTCAAAATATTGAGATTTTTCTTCTAGTTGGCCGAATACCCCCTCATTTCCCATCCAATTCGTCCTTTAAATTCTAATCATCATTCTAACCCTCTAGAATAGTTTAATCCCCTAGAATTTGAGTCAAAACCCTACCACCTTGAAGCTTGAAATCACTAGAATTCACTTAACAACTCATTAAATTCAACTTAGCCAAATTAAGGTTTCCAAATCCCTAAATTTAAAACAAATGTTATCTTAATTTAACTTAAGGTTTTAAGATGCTTAAATATCACCTTCTTTGGGCAAAATTCAAGTTCTAAGAAGATCTTTTAACTTAGATTTCAAGTTAGGTTCAAGATATATCAAATGCTCCATGTACGTTCACTTAGAAAGTTCAAGGTATTACAATCTCCCCTCCATATAAAAATTTCGTCCTCAAAATTTCCATATACATGATAGATACATTATACATCAAGGAAAATCAAGAAAATAAATGGGGGTATTTTTTTTTATTTTGGATTCTCGTTCCCAGGTTGACTCATCTACATTGTGGTGCTTCCATAACAGTCGTGCCAATGGAATAGTCTTTCCTCAAAGTATCTGGTCTCGAGTATCCAAAATCTATACTAGTCGCACCTCATATCTAGCATCTGAGTCAACCTCCAACTCTGTCCAGTCTAGCATGTGAGTTGGGTCTGGAATGTACTTTCACAACATAGATACATGAAACACCTCGTGCACTCCAAAAAGTTGTGGTGGTAAAGCCAACCTATAAGCTACTTCTTCCACTCATGCTAGTATTTCAAACGAACCAATATAGTAGGGAGACAACTTACCTCGTCTGCCAAAGCGAAACTGTTCCTTCCGCGGCGACACCTTCAAGAATACATGGTCTCCCACTTAAAATTCTAATGGTCATCTTCGTTGGTCCGCATAGCTCTTTTGGCGACTTCGGGCTGTTCTAATCTCTGTCTGACAATCTTAACTTTTTCATTTGTTTCCCGTACTAACTCTGGCCCAGGCATAGCTACATCTCCTACTTGTGTCTAGCATACCGGGGATCTGCATGATCCGCCATATAGCGCCTTAAATGGTGCCATTCCAATGCTGGCCTGATAACTATTATTGAAGGCAAACTCCACCAGTGGAAAATGCTCTTCTTAGCTTCCTTTAAAGTCCAGGACACAAGCCCGAAGCATATCTTCCAACACCTGAATAGTCCGCTCTGACTGGCCATCAGTTTGGGGATGAAATGTTGTACTAAAGCATAAATCAGTCCCCATAGCCACTTGGAAGCTCTGCTAGAATCGGGAAACAAACCAGGGATCTCAATCAGATACAATGGATACTGAAGTCCCATATAGTCTCACAATCTCCTGAATACACAGTCGGGCCAAGAAATCCATAGAGTCCGTCATTTGCATTCCTAAGAAGTGGGCTGACTTAGTCAGTCTATCAGCAATCACCCAAATAGCATCACAACCCTTTCTGGTCCTTGGCAATCCTGACACAAAGTCCATAGTAACGTGCTCTCATTTCCATTCTGATGCAGGTAATGGCTGCAACAATCTTGCTGGCCTTTGATGCTCCGCCTTCACCTGTTGACAACTCAAGAACCGTTCTATGAACTCTGCCACATCGTTCTTCATCCCGGCCCAATAAAATTGCCTCCTCATATCCTGATACATCTTTGTACCCCCAGGATGTACTGCCAGCTTCGAATGATGAAATTCCTTTAGAATTTCATTTCTTATGGCTAAGGGCACAAAAAATCTTCCTTAATATTTTAGTATATCATCATCACATGTCCAGCCCGGTATGTTTGCCAGTTAAGCTATCTTTTGCCAAATTTCAATAGCTTCTTTATCCACTTTCTGTGTGTCCTGTATCTTTTGTACCAATGAGAGATAGACCACAGAAGCATAGAGAAATCCCCTGTTTGTTGTCTTTTCAAATTCTAGGGGGAAATCATTCAGTGTTTCCAACATTTCCCATTCTTTCATAGCTACACTGGCCATCACACTCTGGGTCTTTTTGCTCAGTGCATCAGCTACTATATTAGCTTTCCCCGGGTGATAATGCTGGTCAAAGTCATAATCTTCCATGTATTCCATCCACCTGTGCTGCCTGAGGTTCAAGTCTTTCTGTGTAAAAATATACTTCAAGCTCTTATGATCAGAAAAGACTTCAAACCTTTCACCATAAAGATAATGTCTCCAGGTCTTCAGGGCAAATATTACTGCAGCCAGCTCCAAATCATGTACGGGGTAGTTCTTCTCATGTGTCTTTAACTGCCTGGAGCCATACGCCACCACTCTCCCATTTTGCATCAATACACATCCCAGGCCTTCCCTCGAAGCATCACAATATACCGAATACCCTGCTTCTCGTTCTGGGATAATAAGTATTGGGGCGGTGGTTAGTCTTTTCTTTATCTCCTGGAAGGCCTTCTCACAGGCATCATTCCATTCAAATTTTACCCCATTTCTTGTCAATCTAGTCAATGGAGTTACCAGTCTAGAGAAGTCCAAAACAAACCTGCGGTAATATCTAGCTAATCCCAGAAAACTGCGTATCTCGAATACGTTCTTTGGCTGAGACCATTCTAGGACAGCTTCAATCTTAGCAGGATTAACAGCTACTCCTGCCTGTGACACCACATGTCCCAGAAATTTGACTTCCTTTAGCCAGAAGTCACACTTGCTTAGCTTAGCATATAACTTGTGTTCTCTCAGCCGCTGAAGTACCAACCGCAGGTGCTGTTCATGCTCCTCTTCTGATTTAGAATACACCAAAACGTCATCAATAAATACTACCACAAATTTATCCAGAAAATCCCTGAAGACCCTGTTCATCAAGTCCATAAATACCGCGGGAGCATTTGTTAATCCAAACGGCATCACCAAGAATTCATAATGTCCATATCGGGTTTTGAATGCCGTCTTGGGAATATCTGACTCCCGAATCCGAAGTTGATGATACGTCGACCGAAGATCAATCTTAGAAAATACAACTGATCCCTTCAACTGATCAAATAAATCATCAATCCTCAGTAGCGGGTATTTATTCTTAATAGTCACCCGGTTCAGCTTTCTATAATTAATGCACATCCGGAGTGTCCCATCCTTCTTAGCCACAAATAAAGATGGTGCACCTCGGGGTGAAGTACTCGGTCTAATAAATCCCTTAGCCAACAAGTCTTCCAGTTGTTTTTTCAATTCAGCTAATTCTGCAGGCGCCAACCGGTAAGAAGGAATAGATATAGGCTTTGTCCCCGGGGATAAATCAGTACAAAACTCTACCTCCCGTTCTGGTGGTAAGCCTAATAAATCATCAGGGAAAATGACTCTCTCTAAATTATGCAGAGGCTAACTCTCAAGTGTAAGAGGTCAGTTTTAGTAAAATAGGTAAGTCCCAAGGTAGTCCACAGGGAGCCTACGTGATTAAAAGTCACGGGTTTGGTCTTTTTCCTCTTTGAAAACTCGTTTGCGAAAATCACTTGCGAAAAGAATAAAAATAAAGAAAACAGAATTTCTTTTGTTTTG
>JAVXUM010142893.1:0-16902 GCA_035590655.1 Pouteria glomerata | reverse complement strand
CGGATTTCAGAACCGTTCCGACGGATTTTTCTGCAAAAGTCAATATTTTTCACTATTCATCTCTGAAAAACGTAATTTGTTACCAAATACCTAAATATTACTCAAATCACATTTTTTACTATTTTTCGTTGTTTTTTTTTGTTACTCCAAACAACCTAAAGAACTCCGTTAGGAAAGCTTCCTAACGCGTTCCACGAGCTAATTGGTCTGAATATTTTCATCCATTTTTGCCCTCCTCCCCGCACAGAAATTCTACGAAGCAGCTATTGTCAAAATAACTTTTCATTTCTCCAGGTCAACTACAACTCTTAGGTTGGCTGGCACGAACATTGTTACGCTGATATAGGTAATTGTTACCTGGCAATAGGGATTAATAGTTTTTCTTCATTTCCAAACTTCCACTCAGCTGTCGTCACTCTCGTCTTCACTGCTACGTCGTCTAGGGTTTCGGATACTATCCTAAACCCTACGCCCCCTTTCTATCTAATTATACAGACAAGCGTAGATACAGACAGATTGAATACATAAGTTATCTCATCCTTTATCTCTGTGTAGATCAACAATTATAGCCATGGAGGATGTGTGTGAGGGGAAGGACTTCTCGTTCCCAAAGCAGGAAGAGAAGATCCTCCAATGGTGGGACGAAATCAAGGCCTTCGAGTCCCAGCTCGAGCGAACCAAACATATGCCGGAGTACATCTTCTACGATGGCCCGCCCTTCGCCACCGGACTCCCCCACTACGGCCACATTCTGGCCGGGACGATCAAGGACATCGTGACTCGGTACCAGGCCATGAGGGGTCATCACGTGACCCGCCGGTTCGGGTGGGATTGCCATGGACTGCCGGTGGAGTATGAGATTGATACCAAGCTGGGGATAAAGACTAGAGAGGATGTGCTGAGGATGGGAATTGACAAGTACAACGAGGAGTGTCAGAGCATTGTGACGAGGTATGTGGCGGAGTGGGAAAAGATTGTGACGAGGACGGGTCGGTGGATTGATTTCAAGAATGATTATAAGACGATGGACTTGAAATTTATGGAGAGTGTCTGGTGGGTTTTCTCTCAGCTCTTTGACAAAGGCCTTGTCTATAGGGGTTTCAAGGTTTGTCTGTACATATATGCATTGGTTTTGTTTTTGTTTGCTTAATTGATCGTGTTAATTAAGTGCTAAGAACGGAACAAAGCAAATGATGCAGAAAACTTGAGAGTGATTTTAGTGTACATAGGCTTGGAAATTGTTGTTTGTGATTACCCCACATTGAATATTGGAAAACGTTGGCTGTTGAATAAATTTAATTTGACTTCTCTCTGTGCTAGTTTTGTTTCATAATGGGTTGAATTGGAGTTACAATCTATACACTTTGCGATGTTTCTCTTTGCAGGTTATGCCATACAGCACTGGTTGCAAGACTCCACTGTCCAATTTTGAAGCCAATTCCAACTATAAGGTTTAGAATCAGAACTTCTTCCACTGGGTTGTTACTGTTATGGTGACTAATTGTAATCTGCAATTTTGAATGGCACTTGCCTTGCGTAGTTCTGCCGCTGGTTTTATTACTGAATGAGAGTAGTTGCAAATTTCTCAAAAAATTTTACAAGTCTCCAATTACATTTTGGCATTTTATTTTGTTTTGATGTTATGGATTGAGTTTGAGTATCTGGATGGCTAATGGAAGGGAAAATTTCCACTGCCCTGTTTTTGCTGCTGCTGCTGAGTCTTCTTCTTCTTCTTCATTTTTTCCCATTTTTTATTTTTTTCTTGGCACAAGTACCTATGAAAAATTTTCTGAGCTCCTATATTAATAATTTTATCATTGCTGAAAAAATCATTTGGAATATTGTGATTATATCATCTTGTTAGAGTTCTAATTTCACTTTTTCTGGATCTTTTTTCTTTTTTGCAACCTGTGGCTAGGAAGTTCCTGACCCTGAAATAATGGTGGATTTCCCAATAGTTGATGATCCACAAGGTGCAGCTTTTGTGGCATGGACGACAACACCTTGGACCCTACCTAGTAATCTCGCCCTTTGTGTCAATGCAAATTTTGTCTATGTGAAGGTTAGTTTTTACTTTTTTTTTTTATGGCCTGGTAACCTTGATATTGATGCATCAAATACCTGTTGTTTCCACGTGTGTTTACTTTGCTTTGGTCCGTTACGATTAGACTATTATACTTGCCAAAATCACAGATTATAGAACTGATGGGTTTCTCTTCTCTAATGATTGGGCGAAAATGTATATTGATTAGTTGTACATGAGATGGTTGTTTTCGAACGCATGTGGATGGTATATCTTCAGTTTTGGCTTATGTTGGGGCTTAAGTTTTTTATTTTCTTAAAATTATTAAATCTATTTTATATCTTGACGCTTGTTCATTGAAGTTGTGTTGATGGGGGCCACAGATCTTAAGCTTGGGACATATGTGAGGTATATGTACCTTCACGCAAAGTGTGAAACTTTATATTGTAGTCGGGGGTCATGCTTCTATTCTATGACAGACTTCAGAAACCTCTTTTTAACCTACAATAGCTTGATTACACCCCTTGTATTAGAATATAGCTTGCTTTTGACTAATGCTATTTCATAAATGCGTTGTTGCTTATAATTTGAATGAAAATTCAATTTCATTTTTTTAACAAAATCAGGTTCGCAACAAGGTAAATGGAAAAGTTTATGTGGTTGCCGAGTCTCGATCATCAGAGCTTCCTGTTGAGAAAGTAAAAAAGGACATGCCTAACGGTTCTGTCAATGACTCCCAAAGTTCACATTCAAAGACCAAGGGATCATCTGGTGGAAAAAGTAAGAATGTGGTAGATACTTATGAGGTGTTGGATAAATTCTCAGGGGCTTCACTTGTGGGAAAAAAGTGAGCATTTTAAGTACTCTTTGTGCATTGTTAATATGAGTTGTCTCATTGGTTTTTTAACTACATTAAATGATTGCTATTTATTCGTACATACATGTTTACTTTTTTGACAAGTTAAAAATATTCATTCATGTATTCTGTTCATAATTGATTTTTAATAAAAATTGGTACTAAAAATATTATGTTTCATTTTCAGCTCTTTCATTTTCTTTTAAAAATATTACTTTTATATTTATATTTCTAATGTATGTTTTTGCAAATTTTAGTGGTTAAGATTTCTAAGTTGGGGTTGATTGTTTTACTTGTTGCTTCATAGTTAGGAAGTTGGTTAGAGTAATAGGTGTAAGAACTCATTGTGTAACAAGTGAAGGATAAAACTCATTTGCAATTCTCTTGGCAATAGTTGTTGGAGATTGACAATCTCTGTTTTTTTCTGTTGCCACTTGAGAAGCAATAGTAGCATTTTTTTGATGTCTTGTACTACAGTTGATTTCCTAGTTCCTACTACTCTATATTACTTGAAGAAATTGTTGAAATAGTTTGACAATCTCTGTTTTTTCTGTTGCCATTTGAGAAGCAATAGTAGCATTTTGTTGATGTCTTGTACTACAGTTGATTTCCTAGTTCCCATTACTCTATATTCCTTTAAGAGATTGTTGAAATTGTTTGATAAAACATTGTTTGGACCCATTTCCTAATAGCTTAAGTTTTTGGAATAATTAGTTACTTAATATAGTATGGGAGCTCTGGTTCAGGAGCTTTTGGGTTCAAGTATCGTTGTTAGTATTTATCTGTGTTTATTATTGTGCACTTTGTTTATCTGTTTACGCCTTATTGTTTGGGAGAGAAGTGGCTATCTCTCATGTTGTATATTGGTTAAATGGTGAAAAGCCCTCAAATTGGAATGCACTATAGCTCGTAAAATAAAAAAGGAGGCTTTTATTTTGTACATGCTATAGCATAAATTAATAATATCATGCAATGTCCAAAAAAATTCCAATTGTTCAAAATTTGCTATTTTGGAATGGACTAGTTAAAGAATTTCTGCGAATATTATCAAACCTCATTCTAGCCTATTTACGTGACGTTTCTATCTTAAGGAAGTCCTTGAGAGCATAGTTGATAAATTGGTTTTGCGCATCTAGGGATTGTAGTTGTATATACAATGATCAGAAATGTATATATTCTCTAGAAAAAAGAAGTCATGGTGGCCTCCCAATTATGTAGGATCCCATTAATGACTTGAAAGTTGGACCTTACGTCAATTGTTCCCTCTATCCTATAGAGGAGTTTGGTCCGAAACCCCATTTTGAATAGTAGGATACTTATCTTAATGTGCTTTAGGCAATCCACATCCAAGGTGCATGCATTAATAAGTGCCTGAAATTATCCTTGTGGACATGAGGCATCATACCCCAGTCAGAGCCCTCTAGCACCTAGTGAATAGCCTGTCATGCAATTCCCCACTTGGGGGCACATTATGCCAACAACAAGCCTCTTGTTTTTCTCTCTATCTCACCACAATTATTAGGGAGGTTGATGGGTGTGGTTAAGGCAATTACTTGGCTTGGCTAGCTCCCATAGTGTAGCATGTCGTGTGTAAAGGGCCTAGTAATGCATTCACTTTCGCATGGCTAACCTACAATTAGAGCAAATTTGTAATATAGTTGTTCAGCTGGTATCTTATTTTTTGACTTCTTATTTCATATTTTGTGATTTGAAGTTAATAAAGTGAAATGGCATCGCAGGTACATTCCATTGTTTGATTACTTCATAGAGTTCTCCGACGTGGCATTTAAAGTTCTTGCAGACGATTATGTAACTTCCGATAGCGGAACTGGGGTGGTTCACATGGCTCCTGCATTTGGGGAAGATGATTACCGTGTTTGTACTGAAAATCAAATAATTAGTAAGGTACATAAAAGGAGGTGTAGTTATATCATAAAAGGAGGTGCAGTTATATTCTTAAATTTTCTTACATGTCACTTAATTCTTATTGTGTCAGATTACTTGATTTCATTATTTTTGTGTAGTTTGAGTGTTGTGCATATTTAATTGCTTCTTGAATTTTATTTGTTGAACAAAAGGAAGACTGAAAAAAAAAAACTAAGAAAGCAATGTAAGTGGATGAGAATTCTGTGTTAATATATACTAAAACTCATCTTTTCATATATATGATAAACTTGTGGCCTTGATTGTAACATATGGGCATTAAAATTCTATTTTTGAATCACTGGAATCTCTAAAAATTAGAAAATGTGACATATTTAATGAAGGTGAATGATAACTACCTGTTATCTTTGTTCTGTTTGTTTGTGGGCCTTTAAGGACTTGTAAATTGTGACTTTAGGAGTTTTTAGTCATGCATATTACCAAGGGCGTTATAAAAGGGTGTTTATATACATCCAATAACTCAATTTTTTGTCCATTTTTGTATTTTGTGTGGAAAGTTATGGGGTGCCTGCTTGAGTTACCCTCTGGTTTGAGGTTTCACTACATGTGGCAGCCGGGGGCAGGGGAGGGAGCATTGGAGAATCATGAATTCAAGTTGTGTGGGAAAATTTTTTTATTAATTTATTTATTTTTGGGATAAGTAAGAGGAATGAGGGATTTTTATGTTATAATTAATGGAGAATTTTCTTTTTTATTCGAAGGGTTAAGCACATGGACAAGGCTCGCCTATTATTGTTGTGGGCGCTAGGTGACGTGGCTCTTCTTGATTAGGCTAACGTGGAGCAATGGAAAAACATGAGCCCAAGTAGGAGTATGGGACAGGCCTTTTTTGGATATGTTAGAGATGAGGGATTTTTATGCTATATTAAATAGAGAACTTTCCTGTTTATCGAAATGGTGAGAAATATTTTTGAAAAATGTTATTTATTAGGAGAAGAGGGTTGGGATTACTTAAACCCATCATTTTTGGTTTAGTCGGGGAGCCTTTGGTTTTATTAGAAGGGTTGTAGCCTTGTAGGTGTTAAGGGATGTATGCTTTTCCTAATTGGGCTATCATAGAGAATGATTATCTTGCACGTTTATGGAGGTTTTCAGTTTACTATTGTAAAAGGCAGGCTTGTAGCTAGCTTTTTTCTCCTCGCAAATACAAAGAAAAAAAAAAAGGCTTTTTGGTAGCTAGCGAGCTACAGAAAAACTAACTTTTTTTTTTCCCAAACTAAGCCTAATTGTCCGATGTTCTTCAGAAAAAGTCTTCAGAATTTACCTTTACTTGTTCCTTGGTAGCTGGAACTCCACATTGGTCTTATGGGTGATGGGTGCAGTTATTGCCGTTATAATTACATTTGTGGATTATTGGCTCATATGGGTGATGGGTGCAGTTATTGCCGTTATCATTACATTTGTGGATTATTGGCTCATTTTTTATATTTTGGAATTTCATTGAGTTGCTGTTCTTATTCATGTTTGTTTGTTCTTGAAATTATTTGCATTACTTTGGAATGCTTTTATATGCACTTTCGTCTACTGGTATTTGCCAGTTACGTTTGTAGGATCAGTGTCAGTAGTGCTTACTTTGTTGATTGTTCATTTGCTTGGTTGTTTTCCATCTTCTTTAATTATTATTATTATTATTATTTTGAATATTTCATTGATTGGCTTTTGTAGGGGGAAAACCTAATTGTGGTTGTTGATGATGATGGCTGCTTTACCAGCAGAATTACCGACTTTGGTGGTCGCTACATCAAGGATGCAGACAAGGATATCATTCAGGCACTGAAGGCAAGAATGATTTTAATATTCACTTATTATTTGCATAAAAAAGCTCATATACTTGAGAATTGTTGTTGCATTATCGAAATGTTGTACAGGTGTATGAGCATCTGCATAGAGCAGTTCTACATGAAAAGATCTGACAATGAATGTTGTAGGTTTTTTTTTCTTTTAAACAAGATGCTTTGAAACAAAATTCTTTTGGGCCCCTAGTTTGTCTCTGTTGCTTGGCTTACTTTTCTTCCTGGAATTTTATTTTTGTGCTTTGATATATACTCATTTTAAAGGAAATCCTTGTTGTACAGGCTAAAGGCAGGCTTGTAAAGATTGGAAGCTTCACACATCCTTATCCATTTTGTCCCAGATCTGATACTCCTCTTATCTACAGGGCAGTTCCAAGCTGGTAAACTCATCATTACTAAAATCCTTTTATTATCTTACTCTTCTTCTTCTTCTTCTTGTGGTAGTTTTCAGCTCTTCTATGTAGATTGCACAAGCAACCTCAAAAAGAAGAATTCATCAAAACTCGCAAAGATCCACACAAGAACATAGTCCAAGGAAAGAAAATTTCCCCTTACTTGAAGAAAAAAATCCGAACTTTTGATAACACCATAAGGAGAAGATTGTCCATAATTTTTGAATGGAGAAAACTAGGGTTCTCTCTCCCAGGAGAAGAACTATGTTCTGTTGGCAAATAACGATAGACATCATCCACGGAGGGCATAACGATGGTGAAATTCAACTATTCGAGAAATGCAAAGGCTACCTGAGATCTATCCATTTCCTTGATGAACAGAGGAAATGGATGATATCCATGTGGAAGGAAGGTGTCAAGGAGGGCAGGGGGCTTCGGGCAACTGGGTTGGATAAGGGGGGAAGACGAATGTTACTGTGCACACTTCAAAAGAACTAGGGTCCGAGGTTGGTGGAGTTCAGGGTTTTTTACCCACAGGGTCAAGCTCTAGTTTTGACACCATAGAAATCCATCGGTGGAGGGCGGGCCTTCTTCGAGGAGATGCTTTTAGAGTTTGATCTTGGAAGGGTGGGGATGCACACAGTGGTTTCACATAGATGTTACGCTAGTGTAATCACTCATTCAAAGTGGTTGGAATCAATGATTCAGACTTCTGAAGTGTGCTAGAACGAAGAAGTGTGTTCATGTAGAAGTTCCCGGAGAGAAGCTTAGCAGGGAGGTTTGGGGAGAAGGGAGCTACATTGGTCGAGATCGGCGAAGTTAGGCGGTGGGTGGGGAAGACGTGGCGGGTACATGGAGGTGTGACTGCTGATTGAAATATGGTTTCTCTTCACTTTCCCATGAATGGTTGTGCCTAAAGATATTCGAGACATATGCTGGAGTATGAGGGGGAGGTCACTGATGCTGTATTACTAGCACCATTGGGGCTGCTCCGGATAAAGATGGGAGGAGGAAGGGGTTTGGGTGACGATTACAGGTTTACTGCTTCATCTGTGGGCGGACAGCGCTTTCAGGAGCATTGGTGAGATCTGTGGAGGCTTGTTGGAAATTGATGACTCAGCGATGGTTGGGAATGACCTTTGGTGTACTAGGGTGAAGGTTACGGGGATTTTGACATCAATTCTTGTCAAAGATGGGGGCTGCTGGTTTGATGTCCCTTGTGGCTCTAGTGGAGGCCTCATATTGTCAAAAAAACTAATCATTGGTCATAGTTAGAATCTAACATTGCGAGAGAAGAAGACCAATTGAGCATCGAACAGGTGGTCACCTCAAGCGCATGGCCAACACTAGCTGAAGGCGTGCCGGGACAATAGGGCCCGAGGTCTTGATAGGTGTAGGCGATGGTTTAATTGTAAGGGCCAAAATTCTTTTAGGGCCAGTGGCCCAGATTTTCCCTTGGATGTGCAGATTGCTTTTAGATCGTAGTGGGGTGCCAAGATTAAGAAGAGGAAAAGGAATGTGTGGAGATTAATCCTTTTTGCTCAGCCTGGGCAGTGTGGAGAGGGAGGCATCCCCTTGATGCCGTTTTGATGCTATTTTATTTATCAAAAAGAAAGTTTTGATAACACCTTTGGTCCATGCATTCTGCATTCTATACCCTTAAAACACCAATTCCTCGTGTCTATGCACCACATCATGCACAAAGAAGCTGCCTCCCTTACTCTTCCTGACATTTCATTTTGGACATTCCTTTTGTGCTATGGAATAATAGAGTTCTTGAGGAAGCCTTGGTGAAACTGCTGGCTGAGATAATGTCATAATAAATAAAAGTATCAAAGGTTTTCAGACTAAGATACTGTTAATTCTTTCCTTTTGCTTATTTGATAACTTGCATAGGGTTTTATTCTCATATGGATTGCTCATTTTCGCAGCTCACCATGTTTGATTGTATTCTTCCCGATTTTATTCTTTTATTTGCCTTTTTTGAACTCTATGGGACTTCTTTTTTGTAATGTGATACTCTTTTGCTACAAGTATAGTCTATGTTTTAATAGGGATTTTTGCCTCTATTGCCTTCATTGGCAGGTTTCCAGATTGTGATAGTGGTTGTGCTTTTATTGTTGGGTTCTGTATTTATAATTTGATTGACTGGCAGTTTCATTCTTATTGAGGTGAATCTTTTATCTTGTTTGTATAGGTTTGTTGCAGTGGAGAAGTTTAAAGATCAATTGCTAGAAAACAATAAACAAACTTATTGGGTGCCTGATTTTGTGAAGGTTGGATATCTTCCATTCTCATCAAGCATTTAACAGTTCTTGAATTAGTATCTTGATTTAACCTTTTTAAATTCTGATTGTAGATATTAGTTTTTAAAAAAAAGAAAGATTGTATATAAATATCCCATGGATTTTTTTTGTTCAATTTTCTCACTTCATCTTTACTTTGCACAGAATGTAGGATGTAAGAACAATCAACTTGCACCCCGTAATGCTTGCCCATTTGGCATTGCAGCAGTCAGTTTTTTTTTTTGTCTTATGACTTTTTTTTAACCAAAAATTATTTATTTATTTTTTCTTTGGTAGCTTTGAGGTATAATATTCACATCCATAAAAAAATTGTGAAAAAAAAAAAGATTCCAAATAGGAAAATTCATGTATGTATAAAAAAAAAGCTTGCTTTTATAAAAATGCTAGTTTTTTCATCCTCACGTGAAATTTTCTATTTTTAATTATTTATTTTTTTGCAATTTTTTTCATGAATAAATGCCTCAAAGTTACCGAACCAAAAAAAAAAAAAATGAAAGAAAATCAAATTTTGGTGAAAAAAGTCATAAAAGGCAAAAAAAGCCTAGTTGGCTAATAGGATGCCAACTAAAACTTTTATTAGTTTTTAGCTGAAAATATGCTTAAACATCTTTATTTTTTTGAGAAGTAAATTTATTAGATGAAAAGAAAGGCATTAAGGGGAAGTCAACCTTTTTACAAGAGCACTAGAGCAAAACAGATAGCAATCTCATAAACCTCCATGAACTCATCAAAGGACAAAAAGACCTTTAAATTTGGTTCCTTTTCCATTGAAATCCATCTAAACAAAATAGATAAACGATTGTTTCTTATCCTGTAGATTGGGAATTCAATGCCTTGAAACACTCTTTTATTCATTTCCCCCCAAAATTGCCACGTTAAACTGAAAAGAACAATTCTCCAAGTTTTCCTTCTTTTATCAAATGCTAGTACTCCACCAAGCTTCAAAAACCAGCTTAGCCTCCTTTGGAAAACCATTACATTCCAAAACGAGATATAACTAACTCCCGCAACTCCTTGACGGATGGGCAATTGACGAAAAGGTGGTTGATGGACTCACCATCCTTTTTAAACAACACCATCAATTGTGATTCATCTCCTTGCAATGAGATTATCAAGTAAGAACTTTTCCACGGATCAAGCACTGCAGTAAAAATGTCACTTTTGGAGGAGCTCCAAATCTCCAGCTATTCTTCCGTGGAAACTCTTCATTCTTATTACCCTCCAATGCTTTGTAAAAGATTTGACATTAACGACTCTGATATCTGCACGCTGTTGAAAAATATATTGTTGTTAGGAAGTAAGTCTCCACTCTCCAAGTCAACCCAACCATGGAAGGAAGAAGTAGAATGGGCCGTGGGGAAGTTTAGTGGAAATAGCTCGTACAAAAGGACTTGCAAATTTTCTTGGGCGGCTATGGTCTATCATCTTTGGAAGGAAGGAACTCCAGAGCTTTAAGGGGCCTCTCTTCATCAGTTCTTAATGTCACCAAGGCAATTGTGCATGATGTAAAGATTAAAACGAATTTTTGTAACACAAATATAGTTTTTTGTGATTGGGAGATTATGCCATGGTGACTTAACTTGTCATACAGGGTATGCCCCTAAGACATTGTACATACTATTTCTCCTATTAATCTAAATTACATACAATTAACAGAAAAAAAATGCCGCGCGTTATAATCTAACTGGGACAAACTATTAGAATTCTAATACTACCTAACAGCTAGATTTTTCCTCTGCACTTTTTCTTTAACTGGTTCATGCAGTGTGAATCAAAGCTTTTAATTCCATTTTTTATTTTGTGGTGGCATGTTGTAGGAAAAGCGCTTTCACAATTGGCTAGAAAATGCCAGAGACTGGGCTGTTAGTCGAAGTAGATTTTGGGGTACCCCTCTTCCTGTGTGGATTAGTGAGGATGGCGAGGAAACTGTAGTTATGGATTCTATTGATAAACTTGAGAAGCTTTCTGGTGTCAAGGTTTGTTCTGTCTCTCCATTTACTTTTCCGGCATTAATTTCTGGATCTCATTTGCTCCAAGCAGTCATCTACTAAAATATACCATTTCTGCATCCGGTATTTATTAATTGCTGATTCCTGTATGTTAAAATTATTTCTTGTTTTCTTTCTTATCTTGAAGTTTCTGCTTTTGGAAAATTTATTATCCAATTAATCTTACTCGTGCTTATTTGGCTTCAATCATTTTTTGACAATGATTTCCTTTTTTGGTTTGCAATTCTTGTATGTATGACTAAGTTAGCTTTATTACTGTTTTCTTATTGACAGGTGACTGACTTGCATCGTCACAACATTGATCATATAACAATTCCATCAAGTCGTGGCCCTAGTTTTGGTGCCCTTCGACGCGTTGAGGATGTAAGAACATTATGCCTTGATTTTGACCTGTATGGTTCTTTGTATTATTTTTCATTTTAATACTTAGTTGTATTATCCCAAAATTGGTTGTACCACAATTCCATCAAGCCATGGCCCTATTTTGGTGTGTTATGACATGCGGAGGATGTTATCACCTCTGGGTTGTGAGTAGTATAGTTTCTGGTTTTACATTCCTTGTTATGTGTATGCTCATTGCTTTGCGGGATACTTCATCTTTAGCATGGTCCTTCTGTTATAAGTCGAATTTTTTGTAAACCGTTCTTGCGATCCTATTTTACTTTAAACTTGTTCTTGCTATCTCATTTTGCTTTAAAGCCTAGTAATTGCTAATGGGCACTTAAAAAAATTGGAGATAGGTTAATTATGTGTCTCCTTTTAAGCCCTAGTTTTTCTTCTAAAGTATCCAGCTTGGCTTCAAAACTCTCTTGATTTCTACGTTAGCTAACTTCTAATTATTGTCATGGAGCTTCTGTATTAAATTGGCATATTCATACACCAGTCTCGAGTCTCCAATGCTGCATACGAAATGATGTATGAATCCCTATTTACTTTTCCTGTTAGAAAGGTCAATAATTTAACTTCTTGGTTTCGTCCTTTGAAATTATGTTTGATGGCTAGAAAGTTCATTATCGCATTTTTTTTGTTGTCTCATGTGCATTAACATGCCTGATGTTGTAATTGATTTTGACATAAAACCTAGAAGTTTTATTCACACACAATATTTATTGGGATTGTATATCTTTACTCAACTTCTAGGACTTTAAATATATGACCTACAGAAATGGAGAGTTACTGTGAACATTAGTTATATATTGAGGGTTTCTATATTGCTTGCATTTGTCTGGGAGCTGACCAACTGTTGCATTAGGATTTTTTATATGAAATACATTGAATAGAAATACAACTTATTCACACTTCGAAACTTGTATAGCATTACCCATATAACTTGTCCCAAGTCCCAACTTTTTATTATTTCAATATGTGATGTTGCAAATTTGTTCCCGTTTCAGGTGTTTGATTGTTGGTTTGAGAGCGGGTCAATGCCCTATGCTTATATCCACTATCCATTTGAGAATATTGAACTATTTGAGAATAACTTCCCTGGGCATTTTGTGGCTGAAGGGCTGGATCAAACTCGTGGATGGTTAGTTTCTTGTCTTCTGTCTGCGTAGTTTTTTCTTTTTTCCTTCTACTTTTCCTCCCAGACTATGCTATCACACTAACTACATATAGGTTAGCATATTTATGGTAGTTGACTCTTCCTAAACCAACTATCTGTGCCTGAACCTGCTATATTCCTCATGTGTGGGTCTTCCCCTTCTGGCCTTTCTTAATGCGAAAGTATGACAGTGTAGAAGTCATCTACATTAATTGATTGCAAGATCTTTTCCCTCAAATCTTTGATTTAGCTGTTAATAAGGGGGCTTTAGTGTCTGATTATCTTTTCTCTGGAAGGTGCTAGTATCTTTTGGAATATTAATCTTCGCAGGAATCTCATGATTGAGAGTTGGTGGGCTATAGCAACTTTGCTTACTGGACTGTATTCTTGGAAGGTGGGTGAAGGAGAGAATGAGATTTGTTGGAATAAATACAGCGGGTGAAGGAGAGGATGAGATTTGTTCGAATTTGTCTAAATAACAGATTATCCAAGTTAAATCATATTATGATCTGTTAATTGGAAGCAAGGAGGAGCATTTCCCTTCGGTTGGTATTTGGAAAAATGGTGCCTTTTTTTTTTTTTTTGGGTGTGGTGAATAATTCATGGAGAGGGGAAAAGTAGTAGTGAGTTGGTGTTTTTTGTGCAAAAGAGATGGTGAGTTCATTAATGACCTTTTTATACATTGTTCGTGGGCAATGGGGTAAGGAATTGTGGGATTTGGCTCTTGATTCTTTTGGATACATTGGGCAATTTCTATAGCTGAACTTACTATATTTCTCACATGTGTGGGTCTTCCCCTTTGGCCCTTTCTAGTTTCCATATGTGCGAGTATAACAGTGTATAAGTCATCTAAGTAAACTGATTGCAAGATCTTTTCCCTCAGATTTTTGATTCAGCAGTTAACCAAGAGGCTTTATTGTCTGATTGTCTTTTTTGTGGAGGGTTCTGGTATCTTTTGGAATATTAATCTTCAGAGGAATCTTCTTGATTGAGAGCTGGCTTGCTATAGCAACTTGCTTACTGTAGGGAGAGGATGAGTTTTTTTTTTTTTGGTGTGGTGAATAATTCATGGAAAGGGGGGAAGTAGCAGTGAATTGGTGTTGTTTGTGCAAAAGTGATGGTGAGTTCATTAAATGATCTTTTTTTATACATTGTTCATGGGCTGAGGAATTGTGGGATTTTGTACTTTCTTCTTTTGGGATGCATTGGGCAATTTCTGTAGCTGAACCTACTATGGCTCCATTTGGGTTGCTATAAATCTCTAAAAATCTCTGAAAACCTCTAAAAGTTATTCACTTTTTATCTTATTGAATGAATTACAAACCTATAACTTATCTCACTTTATCTTATTTTATCTTATTTTTTATCACTCCAAACACACTTTATATTTCTCACATGTGTGAGTCTGAAATTAAACTGGAGTCTGGAGTAGCTCCAGTTTTCATGAAGAATGAAAATTGGAAATTTATGCTTTTCCCTTCTAACTCTGCAGGTTCTATACTCTTATGGTCTTGTCAACTGCACTCTTTGGGAAACCTGCATTCAGAAATCTCATTTGCAATGGACTTGTCCTAGCTGAGGATGGGAAAAAGATGAGTAAAAGACTGAAGAACTATCCGTCACCCATGGAAGTCATTAATGATTACGGGGCTGTAAGTGATTGTGTTTTTATTGTTATCATTTTCATATTTGAAGCCTCCCTTTGGTGGTTTGTTTCTTACTGTTGTGCTTAAACAACTTACTGTCTTTCTACTATTGTTTCCATTTCTCAGGATGCGTTACGATTATACATTATCAACTCTCCAGTTGTGCGTGCTGAACCTTTACGTTTTAAGAAGGATGGAGTTTATGGTGTTGTGAGTATAATGTTTTCTTTTGTTTGACATTGACTCTGGGTGATACCTTTTTTTTTTTTTTGATGTTTTACTTAAATTGAATCTTTTAATTTCTTAACTATTTTCCTGTGTTTTGATTGGCATCTAATTACTTATCCTGACCTATAATGATCCCTGTGCAGGTTAAAGACGTATTTTTACCCTGGTACAATGCCTACAGGTTCCTTGTTCAAAATACCAAGAGACTTGAGGTTGAGGGGCTTCCATCATTCATTCCTATTGATCAAGTAACTCTTCAGCAGTCATCTAATGTTCTTGACCAGTGGATCAACTCAGCTACTCAGAGTCTGGTTCATTTTGTCCGACAAGAAATGGATGGATATCGCCTCTATACGGTTAGTTGTCTGCTAAGAATTATTGTGTAGTCTGCATTTGGACATTTTTTTAGTTCCTTGTTGTTTTGAAATGTGAAACACTATTAATATAATACGGTGAAATGCTAGAATATATTATGGTGAAAAAGACTGTCTAGAAAGCTTAACTGCGTCCATTTTATTTTTGGATAATTGTGGGTTAGGTGCGGTTAAAGGGAGTGACAACATCTATTTTGTTGAACAAGAAAGAATGTAAAAAAGTGCATGGTGTTTATAATATGTATTGGAGGGGAAAAGAGAGAGAAGTGAAATATTCAAAGAAGTAGAAGTGCCAAGTAATTTTGTCTTGTTAAGAGCTAAATCAATAGATGATTGCTTTGGAAATATAATTTGAAAGAAACTAAAAGCAGAAAATGTGCCAAAGAAGGTAGTTAAGAAGTACCCACCCCAACTAAATAATGAATAAAATAACAATTGAGCAATTGAATAGAGTGAAAGGTGATAATAGAATTTGAAGAATTAATTCGGCCTCCTAATATGATTGTAATGATCCTAAGTTCTTTAAATGACCCTATTAAGTTGCCAATTGTCCCAAAAGATTAAGTTCGAAAGTAGGCTCAACAATGTTTATGAAGTTATTTCAACACTCCCTCTCATGTGTGTCCCAACTCGCATCTGGAGTACAGACTATAGCAAACCAAACCAAACAAAACAAAGTGTTTCAGCACAAGCAAGTAAAGTTCACAACAATAAATAAGTAATAATGAGATGCGAACCAGGTTCTCCTGGGACCAAAGCTGATACTATGCTAAGTTACCAATTGTTCTACAAGTTTAAGCTATTAGGAAATGGCCCTAACAATTTATACCCAGATATTTGAACAGACATGTTATCCATTTACTATATGTCGTATTGATCAATCTATGTGGTATTCTTAAAGTGAGGTTGCAAATCTGGTAACCTTCGTTTTTGTATAGAAGAGCTGTTTTCAAGTTGTGTTTGATCGATTACATATTAACCAATATTCGATTGATTCGTTTGAGGTTACGTGGCCAAAACAAAAATTGAGGGATTTTGCTTGTAGCCTAAGATCCATGGAATTTGTACCATATTGAGCTTAATCTATTCTCTTTGTATTATTTTATCACTTTTAATGATATTTTTTAGAGATTGATTTTTTTTTTTTTTGGGGGAGGGCTGTACCTTACAAAAAGTGATGACATAACTTGATGAAATAATTGTGTTAGTCGGTTTACCTAAATCCTGATTTTAAACTTTTAAGAATGTTAAATTTTGGTGTACTCCTATTCGAATCAGGGTTTGAAACCAAATCCCTCCTCTAGAAGATAGATGGGGTTGTTGAGGTGAGATCCAACGTATATCTAACTTGCAATTCGCTCGTGGTTCTGACAATCCAGTTGGGACCACCAGAGTTTCCATTTTCTTGAGAAACAGTATATTTATCAGGTGATGGATGTCTATCTCTTGAGCACTGATTTAGGTTTCACCACATTGGGAAAAAAAGTGAATCACATGACAATGATCTTCATAGACCAAGAATTACAAAATTAATCCTCTCATTATGTTATGTGGTGATGTGCCATTCCATGACAGGTTTTATTATGTGGTTTGAGTACAATTATGTCTCTCTAAAAACAGGTTTAGGGCCTTTAGGCTTAAGCATTGAGTTATGACGAGCTTCACTTTTAGCTCAAGTTTATTTATAACCAATCAGTAAATTGGACTATTTCGAACACCATTTTTTTCTTAAACCATGCCAGTTTATTTAGGACCTGTATTTGCATATCTTGTTATTATTTTGTTGTA
>JAVXUM010142877.1:0-16907 GCA_035590655.1 Pouteria glomerata | reverse complement strand
AATAAAAAAAGCATAAATAAAAATTTGTTTTCACTCCAATTTTATATTTTCTTATAGACATCTTGATCATTTTTGTGGTATCATATTAGAATAAATTATTTTATTTAAATATTTTACTAAATTAAAATTAATTTTAATAATTTAGTTAATTTAATTTAACTAATTTATTTCATAAAATTAAATTATTTTTAATAAATAATATAATTAATTAATTTAATTAATATGAAATATGTTTTATTAAATTATTTTAAATAAATAATATAACATAATTAAATTAAATATTATTTTACCTTAATTAATATGAAATATATTGTACTAAATTATTTTTAGTAAATAATATAAATAAATTATTCAAATTAATATGATATATATTTTATTCAATTAGTTATAAATAAGATAATTAAATTATATTTAACATATTTTATATTTATTGAATTAAATTATTTTTAATAAATAATGTAATTAAAATAATTTAATTTAATTAATAGTTAATTAAATTAATTTAATATGAAATATATTTCATTAAATTTAAATTATTTTATAAAAACATTAAATATTTTATTAAAATAAAAAAATTAATTACTATAAACAAAATTGTATTTTTAAATTCAAATTGAGTATTTATTTCTGAAAAAAATAATAATAAGAAACAAAAAAAATAAATATGAGGAGTTAAACATGAAAAAAGAAAAAACAATATTACCAAATGAGCGTTTTTAAGGGTGCGCTTGGTTTGTAAAAAATTAATAAAAAATTTTAAAAAATTTTATAAATTTTTAATTATTATTTATTTTTTATCTTACTGTACGTATTACGAATTCATAATTTTTTTTTTATTTTTTTCACTTTTTACCACTCCAAACACACCCAATATATTGAACAATTGAAATTTGAATCGGAACAACTCTTTAAAATTTCCCATCTCTGTGTGTATAAAACCGAAAAGTGATTCAGATCACAATCAATGCAAGGTTGACTAGTGGTAGAGACAAATTGTGACTGACCACGTGACAAATCATGCGTAGACTGATAGGAACTATATAACTGTTTGGAGTGATAAAAAATAAGAAAAATAAAAAAAATAAAAAAAGTTGTGAGTTTGTAATACGTGCAGTAAGATAAAAAGTAAGTAATAATTAAAAATTTATGGAAATTTTTGAAGTTTTTTTGTTATTTTTTCAAACCAAACGGATCAAAGAATATGGGCCCGAAAAAAAAATGACTAATTTTTTATAACTTTCAACTTTTCCTAAATATTTACCACAGAAACAAAATTATCAATTTTTAAAAATTTTCTTTAAAGGCATGTTTAGAGTGTGTTAAAGTTAAAATAAATTGATAAAAATTATAATTTCATAATTTATAAAGTGTAATGAAAAGTTAAAGTTTTATAGAAATTTTAGAGTTTTATTATGCTGCAAGCAAATCTTAATTTTTAGTAATTTTTTAACTTTTATTAAATGAAAAAGAAAAGTGTAAAAATTATTAAAAATTATAATTTTAAGTTTACCAAATATGTCGTACGTTAATTTACAACTTCGAGATAATTAAAACAAGTTGTTATTATTTCGGTATGATGTTTCAATTATCTCAACACAATCTTAAAAGATACTCAAGTGAGTGATAATTCAAACTCACATTTTTAAGAATTTGCACAAAATCCTTAAAGTTAAAGAGGTTATGTCTTGTTATTTTATAAATCAATTTATTGGAGTTTTTAGGAAAAAAAAACATTTTTAATTAAGCTTAGATAGATAAAAATTTAAAATTTATTAAGTCTCCAAATAAAAAAAAATATTGACTATCAACTTATTTCATAAACTCATTCACTCCGCAAAGATAAAATAGAGAATACATGGTAAGAATTCAAACCCAAAATGTAAATATAGGCTGAACTCAAGTTGTAAATTGATAACACTATTTTTGCCTAAATTTGCATTTTAATCATCCTAAAATATTTAACTATATTATTCAACAAGTTTTATATTAATTTTAGCAAGTTTTGGATTTGTCCGACTTATAAAATTACCATTTTATCTATAAAAAATATTTTCATTTAAATTTGCATTCTAGATATTCCAATAGATTGAAGAAAATATTCATTAATAAGTATTATATCAACTTGGTAAATTTAAGATCGATTTGAATCAAGGTTGTAAAACTATGAGGGTGTTTGGTATAATAAAAAGTGAGATAAAATAAGATAAATTGTGAGTTCGTAATATGTGCAGTGAGATAAGTTTTAGAGATTTTTAAAATTTTTCAGAATTTTGATCGAACCCAAACACCCCCTATGTTTTTATTCTTGAGTCTATTTTCAGTCTAGATTTATATTTTGAATATCCTAGAAGGCTTTAGCAAATTTAAGATTGATGCAAACTTAGGCTATAAATTATCGTTTTACTCTTAAATTTATTTTTGACCATCTTCGTATTTTGGACATCATAAAAAATTGAGAAAATATTCTTTAAATTGTATATCAACTTAACAAATTTCAAACTAATACAAACTTAGTTCGTAGAATTATCTTTTTATCCATATATTTGTTTTTAAGTCTAAATTTACGTTCCAGGCATCCCAAAATGCAAAGAAAATGTTCTTGGAAAGCTTCATATATCTTAGTAAATTTTGGATTGATAAGAACTTGGTTTGTAAAATTATTGTTTTAACCTATACCGTCTTTCTTTTTTGTCCAAATTTGTAATATGAGCATTGCAAAAGACTAAAGAGTTTTTCTTAACAAGTTTGTATTAGCTTAATAAATTTTAGACCAATTCAAGGACGTTCTTAAAAATAATCATTCTATTTATAGGGCTCTTTTTTTTTTTCTTTTTACCAATATTTGTATTTTAAACTTTCCAAAAGATTGAGAAATAATACTTAACATGATTCTTTTAGCTAAACAAATTTTGACTCGATTTGAACATAGCTAAAAAATAATTATTTTACACATAGGGCTATTTTCATACTAGTCATTTTATTCTCTCATAAATTAAATTTATAATTTTTTTTAAATATTATCTCTATTATTCTTTTATTTTTTTTAAGAAAATATAATATATCTTTATAAGTTTATGATACATTATCTTTTGCAAATGAAAGTTAAAAATTTGAAGTCATAAATAAATGAGTTGAGTTAGGATTATTAAATTCGACTTGCCAAAATAT
The DNA here is from genome assembly GCA_035590655.1 of Pouteria glomerata. NCBI lineage: Eukaryota > Viridiplantae > Streptophyta > Magnoliopsida > Ericales > Sapotaceae > Pouteria > Pouteria glomerata. Next base: position 13,739 of record JAVXUM010142877.1, on the reverse strand, counting down.
AACTCATATTTTAATTCACTGTTAAAAAAAAAAATGACATATAACAAGGAATGATAACCATTATTGAAAATTACAAAATTATCAATATAGCATGCAAATGGCTGTATCAACGGATATTTTGCCCTTATTATTTATTTATTTTTTTCACAAATTATAAATCCATAATTTATTTTATTTTATCTCGCTGTTTTTTGCGGCTTCGAACATACTTTTCGTCGTCTCTCGACCCATCATGCGAGGTGAAATTGCTAAGGACCTATAAGAAACCCATTCTTTTGGACTATCGCGCCAATCTTTGCATTCTTTTTCTCTTCTATTGCACTCTCATCTCATGCTAACTGTGTCTCTGCAATTGCGAAGAACCGTTTGATGAATGAAGAATATATGCAAGTTTTGTCTGTTTCTTCTGGGGTTTGTACTTTGCGTAACGATATCTACTTATGGAGAATCGTCAACGTGCTTGACGGTGTACAAACAGGGCGGTGCTCCGGCGGTGTTTCAGTCCCCCAAGTGCCCTCGCTGGAAGCGATCGGATTACGCCTCCCGACCGCGGACAGCGAGGTGTCAGTCGGCTACGCATCAGGGACGGCGAAAGTCTCAGGAAGATCGCACCGTCTGCGTTCTTGATGTTCGGATTCCCTTTCCCGGTAACACATTCTTTTACCTTGCCCGCGCTTGTGTGTGTGTATGTATCCGGCTTATTAGGGACTGGGTTTTGTCTGATTTGTTGGGAGTAAAAATTTCTCGCCTGCAAAACTAAAGAAAAGGACGTTTCTTCATGATGTGTAAAATTATAAGAAAAAATTTATTTAAAGAGGGCTATGTGACAAACCCTAACATTCTCGATTGATTTTTATCACTTTCTGTTAAATTATGATCGTAAATGTGCTCCTAAATAATCATCAAGAATTGGAGAAAGAGAAATAGTTAGAAACATGCTTGTATTGGTTCTGTATATTCATATGTATATATTTGGGATTAATGCAAGTTCAGGGTGTGAAGTTTTTGTGGACCATAGTTAATTAACTCGGACCCGACAGTAACCAAAGTAAAATTCATAAGATTAGATGTTTTGCTTCCGACAAGAATTTATGCTGTCATAGGGTATTTTGTTGCTGTCATTATAGAAATTGTGACATCTGTTACTTCTTCTGGAAATTAAAAAATTCAATGCCATTTTAGCATGTGTGCGATATTGAAAAATTTTCCAGGACTGAGCCCCATGTTTTAGAAAAGCAGGAAAAATCTGTTTGAGATTGTGTCTGTCTCAGTGTTTTGTCTACTTAACTGCATTAGGAACAAAAAGAAAATTTCAATTGTAACTGAAAAAGCTGTAATATCAGGGTATATGGAAGCAGGTCACGTGAATAGCAAAACAGAACTTTATCATATTGTCTAGACTCTATTTGGTGCTAAAATGTGGTCATCTTGTGGTTATTGCAAAAAGATATTAATTTATAGCATCATTCTATGAATGCTTTCAGACTGAGACTTCAATTTCGATTGTTGGTTTCTTTGGTCTGGTGGCACATGGGGTGCGGATTGGATTAAATTCATTAGATTCCCGGCCACTTACTGAAAATGATTGCAAGGATGCAATTGTAAATGATAAGGAAAGAATTTTACTCAGGGTTTTTCGGGGATAGTATATATTTTTTGATAACTCAGGGTGTCTCGTCCAGCTTACTGCACAGCTTAGTGTACTATATTAGATGAAAATTATTTACATATTAGGGGTTATTATGTGAATGTTGGTTCTAATATGTGGATATCATGCTGGAGCAGGTCCTGCAGGGCTTGTAGAGGTTGCAGTTGGTATACTGGCAGTTTTTGATGGTCATAATGGTGCTGAAGCCAGTGAGATGGCTTCAAAGCTATTAGTAGAGTATTTCATGTTGCATACATATTTTCTTCTCGATATAACATTTTCATTTCTATCGAATAAACCAATTGGAAGGTTGCCTGATAATGGAGAAAAGGATATTATTTCTCAAACACTTAACTGGGATGATTTATTGGATTGGCATACATCGGATCAAGGAAGGTGCGTTCTCTTCCTCAAATAAACTTTCATCTGTGTATATGCACATCTTCTGTGCACAAGAGTGAGCCAGATTAGTTTTGTTGAGCTTTCAATGTTCAGAAAAAGGGGGAAAAGTAGTAACGGACAATGCTTATTCCCCACATACAGAAACAAGTAGTGCCTATGCTTTCATGCAAGGTTGATAAAATCTCCTTTTAAATCTAAAAATTGTACTTTGATGTTAGGGTGAGAAAACTTGTTCAATTTTATAAAAAAATCTTAATGATGTGCTTGTAATATAATGATGTGTTTTGAGCTATTATAGTTGATACATGCATGTTGAAATGGTTGTGAATGCTTTCATAGGTTTAGGCTTTCATTGTCGGCAATCTTTGATGGATCTTTTCACTTGGAAATTTTGAAGGAATCGTTGCTGAGGGCAATTCATGATATTGATGCAACATTCTCTAAGGTGTTATTTAAATTCTATATGTTTTTATTTGTCCTCTGAAAATTTGGTTGCACACTGTGTCATTGTCTTTGCTTTTATTTGACAGTAATTAATTGATTTATGAAGGAAGCATCCAGAGATAATCTTGGTTCAGGTTCTACAGCAACAGTTATACTAATAGCAGATGGTCAGATATTGGTTGCAAATGTTGGAGATTCAAAGGCCTTTTTGTGCTCTGAAGAATTCCAATCTCCATCGGAGGCTAAAGGTTTGAAAGATTTTGGCTAAAAATTGAATTATTTAGTGCTTTATTGCATATAATTATAGCATGATGTAAATGCATTGGTAGACAATGTCTTCTTGTGTGTTCTCATAGTGTCATGTCATTGCACCATTTAATATATATTGTGGTTAGCTTGGCATGTTTTCAATTACATTTAACTTAATTTATGGGTAAAGGTTGAGTATTATATGGTTTTGCAAATTGCAGCCACTTTGTTAAGGTTATACAAGCAGAGAAGACATGATGGCGCTCTTCCATCCATTAAATACAGTGGATTTAAACTGGCAGCTTCCAATGGGCTGTCTCATTTTTCTGCTAAGGAACTGACAAAAGATCATCATCCAGACAGAGATGATGAAAGATCCCGAGTGGAATCTGCTGGGGGTCATGTTCTCAAGTGGGGAGGTGTGTCGAGAGTTAATGGTCAATTGGCTGTTTCACGAGCTATTGGCGACATTTCCTTTAAAAGGTGAGGCTCAGAAGTTTGGTACTTCCTCCACCTGATTGATTCCTTCTTGGCTTGCTAAATAGTTTGTAGTGCAGGCACACTACTTGTTTTTCCTCTTCACCATTCAAAAGCCTCATTTGCAGTTTTTGCTGATTCTTAATATTTCATATCTGTATAAGAAAAGCTCCTATAGATGAAAGTTCTCATTCAATCTCTCTCCGGGATGGTATCAGTTATGGCGTTATATCTGCACCTGAAATGACAGATTGGCAACCTCTGACTTCCAATGACAGCTACTTGGTGGCTGCATCTGATGGCATTTTTGAGAAGCTGAGTCCACAGGATGTTTGTGATTTATTATGGGAATTACACACACACAACACTGTGAGATCAGAACTGGTTGCATCGTGCTCTCACTCATTAGCTGATTGCATAGTGCATGTTGCACTAGAAAAAGGTACCATAGATAACATGGCGGCGATTGTGGTTCCACTTGGATCAGCTGGTTTTGCTCAGTCCTTTCTGAGGGAAAGGTTGGATAGATTGCAAGAAATTGATAAGTTAACTTTTGGAGTGCAGAAGTTCATCGATGAAGGGTGTGGTAATTTTCACTATTCTTAAACTTTCCAATTGGTGACATGTATCATAGGCATGGAGATTGGAAACCAACTTGGCTCATCTTAAATATGTTGAAAGAAAATAATTCAGTCCTAATGCAGCATGTATGCAGTGAAAAGTGGACTAATGTAATAATTGCTTTATTAGATACCAAATTCTTTAATTACCGGAAAAAAATACTTCATATTTTTTGGTTGCTGCGAAATGTTTAGCTACTATGGTCTGTCCTACTCTTTGCTGCTTTGGAAAGTCAATACTCAAAAGAGAGGTTTTTCTAATCTGTGTTTGGACCAAGCTCAATCTGTGTTTGGACCAAGCTCAATCTATGGCCTCAAACTTTCTTCACTTCCCTTCATATATCCCAATATGAATACATGGTTTTGGTTTATTTATATATTACGCCACTCTTTAGTTCTGACCTTTATTTATGACCAGAATTTTGACTTGTAATTTCAACTTTTAAATTTGCGCATGCTGGTTTCTGAAATCATCTATGCCTACATCATTTGTGTGTAAAATGGGTAGAGGTCTTTATTGAATCTATCTGTGCCTTGGAGTATCTTTCATTCATCATTTATATGGACAAACGTTTCTGTCTTGACTGGTGTAGCTGCTAATCATTCATGCCATATTAAGATTCTAGAATATGTATCATATATTTTGTGGCTCAACTGTTTTTGTTTCCTTATTGTTATTCAAGTTTGCATCTTGTTATCAATGTTCAGTCTGAAGATTTTTTGCTTGTTAATTTTGCCATGTATTACCCCCCCTCACTTTGACAAACTTTGGTCTTTGTAGAATTGGAGCATGATCTTCCTGTTGTGGCCAAGTTTGGCAGATTATTGGTAAGGGTCGAAGGCAAGCATTTTATTTCTTTTATTTTAGACCACGGCAATCCTGTGCATTTCAGTTTTGTAATAAGAAATTGATGTCAACTGGAGTGGTTAGCATGCTGTATGGAATCTGAGTACTGTATAATTTCCGCTTTCTTTAATTTTCTGGCAACTAAATCAATTTTTTTCCCTTTAAATGCTACAGTTTTAGCTGGAATGGATGTTTTAGTATACATCATCTATTTGTAGCATTCAGAAGTGATTTAGGTGGCTGAAGTTATTTACTTTGGTTATTTCTTCTATCAATTGCCTCTTTAAATGAATGGATTATTTTTGTTATTTAGAGGTTTGCCTACATAGATTTAACGGAGGATATGACCCTTAATAGATTTGATTGGCATTGTCAAATCCATATAGCCGACCCCACCTAGTGGGAAAATGTTTAGTTTGGTTTGGTTTGGTTTGGTTTAGAGGTTTGGAACTAGTAAGGGGAAATTGTTGGATGATATTTTTGGATTCTACTCTTGATTTAGGTGGAAGGAAAGCACAACACCGTTGGTTGCTTTTATCTATCTGAGAACCTCAATGAAAATGTGGATTTTACATTTTGGGTTCAAAAGCTTGACCAGCAAGATATCCCTGACCTACCTCATGCTTTACCTGACCATTGTGGTAAGCAAAGTTGCTCCCGTTATTGCTTCTATTTCCATAATATCCACGTGCATGTGTAATGCGTTTTGAGAAAAATTATAAGCCATAATTATGTCCTCCATCCTCTTTCTCTCTCTCTCTCTCTCTTTCTTTTTTTCCACGGAGGCAATATTAAACTTTTTCATAGTAACAGCTTTTCAGTTCATACGTTTGTTTTCAGCTTGTACGTAGAGCTACTTCTAATTGTGCTTTGTTGTAGGTGGACCTTTAAATTTGTATAACAACCAGAATATGTGCTGGCACTTTGGGATGGCTGTTAGTGGGGATAATGACAAATGTATGAATCCTGAAGGCTTTGCTGGTTTCCTTGGTTTTATTGAATCAATCCCTATCCACAATATTGGTTCTGAGAATGGATCAGCTGAGCATGCTAAGCCCGACTCGAGGTAGATTTCATTTGTTTTTAATTAATTTGTTGTCTTTGCTGACCCCTAGCCTCCCAAATTTCACACAATGGATGGTTTCTTGAGTCAGTTCCAAAAGGCACCAATCTTAATGGTCGGGGGTTTCCAACGGTGACGGGCTACATAATGAAAGGGATGCCCTCCCCCTGCCTCTCACCGCTACAACCCAGATGAACATGAAATTCAATTGAGATCTCTGGTATTAGTACCAAGTGGGGTTTGTAACCCATCTCTACCACATATATGTGGAAGACACTAATACTAAAACCCCTCTAGAATTTTAATATCAAATATATTCAATGAAGGAATAGGACGAGTTCAAAGACTTGTTCGATCCTGAAGATAATAATAAGTTGGTGTTTATTTTTTTGGCGTGCGCCCCCCGCGGGGGGGGGGGGGGTTACGATGAACTTGTGATCCTTCCTTCCAAGACTTGTTAAAAAAGATTTATGCTTATACCAGTTTTCTACTTGTTCTATGCATGAATTTTCAATTTTTATTCTCTCGTTTTCTTTTAGGATGGACTTCTATTGTAATTTGGCATTATTTGTTATTAGGTACATTCTAAAGAGACGGTTTGGTCGTGGAGCATTTGGAGAAGTTTGGCTAGCTTTTTATTGGAATTGTAATGAAGCCAGCAATGCGTCAAATTGGGGTCTGCGAAACAGAAAATTTTCATTTAATACTTTACACCTGGACACTTATGATAGAAATTCACAAATGAGCTCATACGCTTGTGACCTTGGCAACGCTTCTTGCACGGATGACTTATTCGTCCTAAAGCGAATTATGGTAGGCAGTTCAATTGATTCATGTGGAATATTTTATAGTTTATTTAAATGTTCTCTTTGTATCTGCCTAAAACTCTTTTCCTCGTCATAATATATTTTAAGGATTTAACTTCTGTTTTGAACTTCAACTAGCCCTAGGACCGTAGGAAAAAAGAAAAACATTTCTTACTCGAGTACATTTAGGGTAAAAAGTGCTGTCTTCATTTTGTGTTCTTGAGTGCCGGAGAAGTTGTGAAGTAATATCCTGGTGAGAATGGTTGTCATCCTCATGATCCCTCGTTAAAGTTTGGTTTGAAAAGTTAGAAGGAAGAAAATTGGTTTGTTGAAAAAGATAGAAATTGTGAGAAAAAATGGTTTTGAGATATTGTTGAAATAGAATAGCTTTGTCTTTGGGATTCACTGATTGTCATTATGGTCTTTTACATTCATTCAATATTTTATAACTCAGTTGAATTATCAACAATTGCATAATTCAAATGGAAGATTTTGCAATAAAAATCACTTGCTAGAAAGATAAATTGAAAGTAATTAAAGTCCTAAATGAGATACTTGCAGGGAATCAAAAGTGTACATTGTACCAAAACCCTAGTTTTTATTTGCAATCATCAATCAATTATACAAAGTAGCCAACATTTTCAAAGTAATTAATCAATCAATACAAAACAAATATGACATGAAAGAACAAGGTGCCTTCATTGAATGAACATATAAATTATAACTTCTATGGTTTCACCCTTAGCCTAGGCTAGGGTTTTAGTTACACCTCGTGGAAGAAGACAATGGTGCTAGGAAGAAGCAGCAGCAAAACAAAACAAAAAAAAGTTCATTTCCAAACCTATCTTTAAGTATTTATAGGATTGGGACTTATTAAAGGGGAAAAAAGTACCTTTACATTTAATTTCTAAATGTAACAGGCTAACAGCACTTCCCATGTTAGAAGCCCGTAGGATGCCATAGATAAATTATATGGAATTGGCAACTTCTAATGTTGGAAGTGGATGGAATTGGCAACTTCTAATGTTGGAAGTGGCTCTATGGACTTTTTCCTATATTGAAAGTGTGCGATACTATGTTGGAAGATGCTTTCTGGATGCTTTTTTTATACATTGGAAGTGTGCAGATGTTTATCAAATCATTCGTTGAAAGATGATTTAAATTCTTTTTCCAACATTCCAACTTAGATAAGTGTCTTAGCATTTTACCTCTGAAATTCATTACTTCAAGCCTGAAACACTTTAAAATACAAAATCATCAATCCTTTAAATAATCTTGCGTAAAAATATCAAACACAGGAAATATTTATGCAATAATTCTCCTGTTTCATGTGGATGGAATGCAATTCTGCACAGCTATCAAAAAGCATCAAGGCCTAAGCATGACACGACATCCATGATTCGTTTGTTCCCTCCAATTGCCGTATAGCCTGTACTTAAAACTAAATGCTGCTAGATATTGATGAAATACTTTGTTCTATTCACAATAATTATTGTATCTTGCCGTTCACTTGTTTTGACTGAAAATTTAACTGGCCTTGTATTGTTACTTGTTCCTCGAAGCAATAAGAACTAACTCAAAGCCAAAAATAAATAAATAAATAAATAAAATAAAAAATGTCACTATGTTATTGACACTCTGCTTGCCAATCTGTCATAGTTTGTTTCCTTGAGAGTATATTTCATATTGGATCAAGGATTATAAGACTATTGTTTTTATGCTCTTGTGGTCATTAGCTTGAGGTGCACTACTTGTTTTGTGCAGCTTTCAGATTTTAATGTTTGTTGATCCTTTGTGTTGCATTTCTTGAGGAAATCTGATCAAGTGAGACAGAAAATATCTTCTCTTTTCTTTATTTGCTGATCTTTAGAGCATGAAATGATTAGTTACTGCTAACAGGTGGAGAAAGGGACAGGTGTTTACTTAAGTGGCCTGCGGGAGAAGTACTTCGGTGAAATTTTCTTAAATGCATCTTCATTTCTAGTAGGTTTGCTATCGGCTGGGATATCAGAATCTGTCTTGAAAGAATCACAATCGGATTTTGATCTTCCAAAAACAAATGAGTCAGTTGCTTATGAGATTGGAGATGAATGGAATTTTGATAGTATATTGCGAAATAGAAATAGACCGCAGGGAGTTGCCTATGAAGAAGGTTTAAACCATATTGCGAGATTTGTAGAGTCTTTTGAGTCTCAATCTAATGACATATGGCTTGTGTTTCGTCACGAAGGTGTGTCTTTGTCAAAGCTTCTGTATACGGCTGAAGAAGTTGGAAATAATGCTGATGAAGCAAGGGATGAACGCATAAAACATGTCCAGATATTGCATCCATCAAAATGGTGGCATTGGTTGAAGACAACAGAGGCGGGACAAGAGGAAATGCGCAATCTTATACGGCAATTGGTATGTCTGCAGTATCTGCATTAGTTGGTTCTTGATTCTTTTTTTTTTTTTTTTGAAAACTCCTTATTTGTATGAGTTTGGACATCTTTCTCTACTTTGACGAGCGTTACCGGGATGACAACCTTCTACTTTTCATACCTTTGTCTTGTTTGATTTTTGTTACCTTGTCTTTCTTGGATTATGCCACATCATCTGTGCATGTTCTGGCCTCAAGAGAGTGGATGACCTATTTTTTAACCATCTAAACTTCATAACCAAAATATGCATAATTTTGCTGCTAAATGACAGGCAAGGTATTATGAATTAGTTTAGACATTTGAGGAAAAAAGTTTTTTTTGTTTTTTTTTTAATTTATAATACTGCCTGGCTGTTTGATTTGATTTATTATTATTTTTAAATTACTCATACTACAACAGTGCACGAACTCATGAAGTTGTCATATTGTTCGCTTAAAGCTATGAAATAGTGGTTTTTATTGGAGTTTTGATATTAATTGGGCAACATAGTTTATTGATTCGTGTAAGCATGTGCATATGTCTTTATTTATTGATTTTTTGTATTTCTGCTACATGCATACCTAAGCTGATTAGTGGTCTATTTTCGTGAATCTTTCTTCTGTATGACTGGCTAATTTAATAATTTTCTTTGCTCAGCTGATGGCACTAAAATCCTGTCATGACCGGAATATCACCCATAGGGATATTAAACCTGGTGAGGTCTTCACTTCTATTGATATTAGTTATAGATGATCATGATGTAAAATTCGAGGAAAAAATGATATTTTAGTTGTAAGATATTGCTCACTGCCTTTGGTTGGTCCAAGCTTTAGTTATTTTATATGCTTAAGTTCTTAAACCTAGAGGTGATACTTCGGAGTATCAGTTGGGTTCTGAACCTTAACATTGGCATAATTGTGCCGGTAAAGATTCCAGATCCTAATCAAAATATGTTGGACTATTATTGCATTAGAGACCTATAATTTTTTCATTTTCTTATTACTTTGTATTCTCAATTTTTTGGAAGCAATTTGATGTCATGTTTCCTTCACATCTGTTAGAGATAAACTTCGACCAAGTATATTGTTTTAAAAAAAAAAGGAGAGAGAGAGAGAGAGAAAAAAAAAATGCTCTTCTTCTTGAAGCTGTTCCTTGGTCTCAATCATACCTTTAGATTACCTAATTGAAAATTTTATTCTTGTGTGTAATTTGCTAACTGAGAATGTTTCATTGTTTCTTGTTGGAAGAGAATATGGTCATTTGCTTTGAAGATCAGGATTCTGGGAGATGCTTGAAAGGAATTCCAAGTGGAGATAAGAAATACACAACCCAAATGTACTTCAGATTATGTCTTTCTTTTTTAGTATTTAACTCTCTCTTTTCTTCTTTGTTGGCACCATTGCTAAAGCTTGTAAGCTCCTAGCTGTTTATAAAAGATTTTAAGTATTTAGGCTTGAGGTCAATTGTGCCTGTGACCTCTAAAACCACATCTTCTTCTAGCTTCTCTGATTACATTTCTAATCAAGTTATATATATAATTATCAAGTTTTCGAGGGCTTAATTGCCTAGTTGGCACTAAGATCCATACCTCAAATTATGGGTGTTAAATAATTTGCGTTGGTTCAGTTCATAACAAACTCAGAAGTAACTAACTATTTTGGTTCTCAGTTTATTGTTTCTGAATGGACCACACGGCTGAACCACTAGAAACAGATTTGTTCCAAAATGCGTTCTGGTGTAATCCTACAATAAATGATTTACCTAGTTTAAGAATATCAACCAAAGCTGTTCATGTCTTTTGGAAGGGAAGTAGTATGTTGTTTCCATACTCTTTTGCACCTGGTCATTATTAGGCTTGTTGGCTAATATTTGGTATCACAATTATTCCATGATGAAGTGCAAGCCCCGTTTGACAATGTGACTTCGAAGCAAAAGGAAGGTCAAGAGCAGGGAGGGTGGCATTGTTTTTGAGTTACATAGGAAGCCAAAAATAGTTTGTTGGAATGTTAGGGGTGTCAAAGTGATGGAGAAGAGAGCAGTCATTTAGTCTATGCTAAGTATATAGGGACCAGATGTGGTGTGTATACTGGAATAAAGTGGATCTGGTGGATGAACCAACAATAAGATGCATCTAGGGTGGAAAAGAGGTGAACTGGGTGACCATCGGGAGGTATTTTGGTGATGTGGGACGATAGAGTTGTATAATTGGAAGGCAGCAAGGTGGGAATTTTCACTGTCAGTTGCTGCTTCAAGTGCTTGGATGATAACCCTTTTTTGGTGTTCATTGGAGTCTATGGTCCCAATGACCATTGGTCCAGGCTATATTACGTGGATTGGGTATGAGTGTCGGGTGTCAGTACGTGTCTAGGTGTCAAGACCTTTCTAAACCTTAATTTTAGGATATTGGGGTATGCATCCAGTAGTTTGATATGGATATGTAGACATGTAGTTAATATTTAAATATATTATGTATTTTATGAGATACGATTATTATTAAATAATGTATTTGAAATTTGATCAAATTTAGGGAAAAAGAAAATTTTTGTCTGATATCAATGTGAAAGGCTGAAAATTTTTCTTTTGCAGTAAAAGTTCTTTTAGTAGTTCTTCAGATATCCTTAAAAAGTAGGGTATTTGAGTGTCAAATTTAGGAATGGGAGTTGGACATATATCCCATGCCTATACCTTGTCATATCAGTGGACATGGGTACATTGAAGCAAATAGAGGAATTTGTATAACACCGGGTCTAGGGGTATTTTTTTGGAGGAGTTAAGGGCGGTAACATTTAGATGGGACCACCAAGGTGTGTCGGATGGGATTTTAATTACTAAAATTCCATTCTGCAAGGCTGGATTGCAGTTCCAATTTTGCTTCAATGTGGGATTTTTCAGAATTTGTAGAGGTGATAGGCTATTGTCAAAAGGGTTAATGTGAACTTTATTGTTTTGATTTTTTTTTTTTTGATGAATAAAATATTTTATTAAAGAAAGCATTAAGTCGATGCCATAAAAGCAATATATAAGCTCACCGAAACCTAAACTGATATATATTCTTTGCAAAAGACAAAAAGGAATTCAAATCTGGATCAACCACTCCCGCCCTCCAGCTATACAGACATGACAACCTGTATAAGGGTGTATTTAACAACCAAACCAAACCAAACCAAACCAAACCAAGCCTTTTCCCACTAAGGTTGTATTTACCCCTTCAAAGATTCTTTTGTTTCTCTCTTTCTGCAAAAAAAAAAAAAACAAAATGAGATTAGATGCCAAGATCTCGTCTTGAACTGACTCAACTTGAAGCCCCACTGAGATCTCAAAAAAGTTTTTAAATCCTTTGAAAATGCCCACTGTACACCAAAAACCATTGAGATGAAATCCCAAGTCATCTTAGTCCATTTGCAGTTAATTAGAATGTGGTCAATGGTTTCCTCTTGTTCTTCACAAAGACTGCATCTATTGACTAAAACGTGGCCCCTCTGCTGCAAATTGTCTATGTGAGAATTCTCCCTTGAGCTACACACAAAATGAAAAACAACACCTTAGTGGCCACCCTATTCCTTCAAACTTTCCCCCAAGGAAAGCTCACCTCATATCTTCCTTCAAGTAACTCATAACATGACCTCACATTATTTGTTTATTGCGTTGATTCTTAAGATGAGTGGGCAAAAAATGTAATAGACTATAAACCTATTAATTTGGTGGACAGTCTATACAAATTAACTGCAAAAGTCCTAGCTTCCCTCCTAAAGAAGGTGACGTCATCAGTTATTTCAGGAGTCCCAAAACACATTTATTGAGGGGAGACATATTCTTGATGCATTGTTGGTGCCCAGTGAAGTGGTAGATTCAAGGATGAAAAGCAAAAGGTTGGGTATAATTTGGAAGCTAGTCATATAAGTCTTTTGAATGAGGATTTCGCAGTGTATTTGGGGGAAAATATGGGATTTGGGTAGAAAATGGTGGCAATGGATTTATTGGTGTCTAAGATTTTCAGTATTGATTAATGGGACTCCAGTTGATTACTTCAGTTCTTTTAGAGGTCTTCTTCGGAAAGACCCATACTCCTTTTTATTCATTCATTTAAGTGATGGAAGTCTCTGACAGATTTGTGGATAAGGCAATCAAGGTTGGTTTTATGGAAGGTAATTTAACAAAAAATTTCATGGAAGGAGAGAGAGAGAGAGAGAGAGAGAGAGAGAGATGGTGAATGTAGTTGCATCACTGAAGCCATTATTGCATGGAGCAATAAAACTCATTTGAGTGACACCGCATACCATGGAGATCGAGCTAGGTATGGTAATGAATTTCTGGGTCTGGAAAGAAACCATCAACAAAAGAAAAAACCGGACCCAGAATTGGAAGAAACCAAACAAGCCTGTGGTGGTACTGGCTCACCCTTTCAGCGGAGATGGTATTCTAATGTAGTTTCCACAAGTGCTATCCTTGGCTAGCGAGTACGCGGTTTACGTGCCATGCGTCGTATTCTTCAGCGGGTCCACCATCGTCACAGCGGAGAGGTCGCTCGAATTTCAGGTGGATTGTTTTGTAAAGGGGTTGAGGAAACTGTGTGAAGTAGTGCACAATGGTTGGGTTCTGCCATGGGGGCATGGTTGGGATAAAGATAACTAAGATGTACTCAGACTAAAAAAGTGGGAGGTAGATACTAAGGTTTTGTGTTATACCATGTTATGACCATACTATACAATGCCATGACCATGATATACCATGCCAGCATATGATATTATCATGTTATTCCATGCTACCATGTTCAATCATCATCC
>JAVXUM010142870.1:0-16918 GCA_035590655.1 Pouteria glomerata | reverse complement strand
AGAATCTTTAAAAAATTTACATGCCCAACCATGCAAAGAGGACCATGTAAAGGATGGGGAAGAAAAACCACATTTTGTAGAAATGATGTGCCACACCCGATACGAATACGAGCAGGAGAAAAATAAGTGGTTATGATCTTTAATGTTCGCACCAATACCTAGGCATTTAGAAGGTTAAAATTACTAAAATTCACTTAACAACTCACTAGATTCAACTTAACCAATTAGGGTTTCCGAGCCCCTAAATTTGAAACAAAAATTTTCTTAATTTAGTTTAGGGTTTAAAGATGCTTAAATATCCTCTTTTCGAGCTAAATTTAAAATTTAAGAGATTTCCTATCTTAGATTTTAAGTTAGATTTAAAACGCATCAATTACTCTATGCACATTTACTTAAAAGTTCAGGGTATTACACTCACTGAGCAAACAAGTGTCATATTGCAATGTCATACACCCCCAAAATATAAGGACCTTGGTTATCCTACCATATCTTGTCACATAGGGGAGTACTATATTAGTCGAGCACTGCTCAATTTAGGGATAAATGCGAACTTACTTCCTTACTCAGTGTATAAACAACTTGGCTTAGGAGAAATAAAATCCATTCATGTGACTTTACAATTGGCTAATAGATCAATCAAAGTCCCATGAGGTATAATTGAAGGCATACTAGTTCAAATGGAGAACTTTTACTTTCTAGTGGATTTCATTATCCTTGGCACTTAACCATTAACAAGAGTATCTGCATCAAATTAGACATTTGTAATTCTCGGAAGACTATTCTTAGCAACATCAAATACTCTTATAAATTATAGGAATGGATCTATGAAAATGTTTTTTGGTAATATTGAATCTGAAAAAAAAATCTTTCACGTCAATAAACAACCAAAAGAGGTGCCTAATATACAAGAAGTAGACTTAATTAAAACTATGGTCAAGGATTAGGTAGATTGTGAATTCATTGAGGATCTCTAGAAAGAGCCATATGCTTTAGTGAGGAAAATCTAAGTTTCACAAATCATATTATCGAGGTACAAGATATTTATGATTGGTTAGAGGTATGGCTAGCAATATCTATTGGAAAAAGGGTACCAACTTTTGAAAAAATAGACTCATTTTTGAACAAAACAGAGTCTTTAAAAATAAAAGCTCCGAATCCTGATAGAAAATCCTTTCCTAGTAATTTGAATATGCTTTTTTGGGAGAATGAAAGACTTATCTAGTAATCATTTCCTTTGAATTGACAACTAAATAAGAACATCAACTAGTGAATCTTTTGAAAAGCCACAAGAAAGCTTTAGGTTGGTCAGTGGCTAATTTAACTAGTATTAGTCTTCTCCTTTGCATTTATCAAGTATATTTCAAAGAAGATTCCTAACCAATTTGTCAAATGCAAAGAAAACTCAATCCAAACTTGAAAGAAGTTGTAAGAGTAGAAGTGTTGAAATTACTTGATGTAGGAATTATTTACCCAATCTTTGATTCTAAATGGGTAAACCCTAGACAAGCGGTTCAAAAACATCTGGTGTAACAATAGTTTGAAATGACAATAATGAGTTAACTCCAACTCAAATTCAAATTGGTTAGAGAGCATGCATTGAGTATAGAAAACTCAATGCAATTACAAGAAAAGATCACTACTCTCTTCTATTCCTAGATTAGGTTCTAGAAAGAGTGGCTGGGTATGCATACTACTACTTTCTAGATGGTTATTCGATCTATAATGAAATAGAGATTGCTTAAGAGGATCAAGTTAAAACTACTTTTACTTTTCGTTTTGGCACTTTTGCATATAAAAAGATGCCCTTTGGACTATGCAATGATCTCGCCACATTTCAATGTTGCATGATTAGCATATTTAGTGAAATGGTAGAATAAATCATGGAAGTCTTTATGGACAATTTCTTTGTTTACGGTGATTTATTTAAACAGTGCTTAAAGAATATTGATCTAGTTTTGACACGATGTGAAGATAAAAATTTGGTTTTTAATTGGGAAAAGTGTCATTTCACGGTGATTAAAGGCGTCGTTTTAGGGCATATTGTTTCCAAAGAAGGTATATAAGTAGATAAAGCCAAACTTAAATTGATTCAAAAACTTCCCACTCCATAATTTGTTAAATGCATTAGATTATTCTTAGGGCATTGCTTTACCAGCAGTTTATTCAATTATTTAGTGAAATTTTATAACCCTAGTATCATTTATTGACACGAGACATGCCTTTTGAATGGACACCCCAATGTTAAGAAGTATTTGAAAAGCTCAACTATAATACTTATCCTTTAATCTCTTGATTGGTTACTTCTATTTGAACTAATGTGTGATATATGTGCTATGTCATTAGTGCTGTATTAGGGCAAAGAAAATATAAGAAAGTACATGTCATTTACTATGCGAGTAAAACTCTTAATGATGCATAAAGAAATTATACAACAACTGAAAGGGAAATGTTAGCAATTATCTTTGCCCTTAAAAAGTTTTGTCGCTGTCTCATGGGATCAACAGCCATAGTATTTACTAATCATTCTATTTTTAAATATCTATTAACCAAACAAGAGACCAAACCAAGGTTAATTCATTGGATATTATTTTTACAAGAATTTGACTTTGAAATAAAGAACAACAAGGGCGTTAAAAATATTGTAGCTGATCATCCATCGTATTTACTGGTAGAACTTTACTCAAAAGACGAAATTCAACTAAATAATAGTTTTTCAGATGAACAATTGTTTAATGTAGCTGCAATAACAGCTTCCGCTCCTCCATAATATCCTGATATTGCCAATTACTTAGTGACAAGACAAATGCTAACTGAATGGAGCTTTAAAGATAAGAAGAAATTCTAGGGTAATGTTTGAGTTTTCTTTTAGGATGACCATTGCCTATTTAAATATTACCCAAATCAAGTAATACGATGTTATATCCCTGAGTGGGAAATACTAGGCATACTTGACTTTTGTCATTCATAAGCTTATGGTCATTTTTCCACAAATAAAATAGTAACTAAAATTCTTCAATGTGAAGTTTATTAGTTCACTTTGTTTAAAGATGTCCATCAATTTTGCACCATATGTGTCACGCCCTGGATCTGAAGACCCATGGAGTGAGTGCTAACATACACATCATGAATAACAACCCGGCACATATATCAGAGCAATGCCACGGTCACGCAATGGACTCACAAAATGTCCCCTATTATAATACGGTCTAAACCTGTCACAATCTAAACTTGTCTCAATATCAACGCTTCTAGAGATAACATCTTAAACCTACTAAAGGGCAATGTAATATCCTAGATTCTTGAGAAAGATGTAAATAGTATTTTGAATTGAATTTGGATAAGCTCAAGTGTTTAGTAGGTGGCGTGGAAAGTGGCGTGGACCCCTAACTTGGTTTTGTCTAAGTGTTCAATGGAAAGTCTGAGCGTCTCAGAAAGAAATCCAGCCTCGGTGGGAGCATGAGTTCAAAAACAGGTGGGTGCCCAAGTTGTCGTGCACCCACGGGCTTCCTTGCGTGCGCCCGAGCTAACCTGCAACCACCAGAAATCTACTCTCGGCGGACGCACGAGCTCAGACACAGGCAGGCTCCCGAGCTTATCGTCTGCCCAAGGGCTTCCTCGCTTGTGCTCGAGCTGTTTGGTTTTATCTTCTAACGTGACAGGTCATGTGATTGTCAATGAGTCAATTTGGTCAAAATTTGACTAACAAATGAATGCAAAGGAGGATATTGGAAGAAGAAGAGAATTTGACCATCAAGGAGCAAAAAGGCTCAAGTTTGACCATCTTGGTGCCTAAATTTTTAAAGAATCTTTACATATATGTTAGATATAAAGATGACATTGACTTGTTGACCAAAGACGAAGAGGAAGCAAGGAACTAGTTCGATTGAAACTCCCCTTGGTCGGATGGATGGTGGATTGGTTTCCTTGGATTGTCATTTAGTTTCTTAGAAAGTCTTCTTCGAATTTAATGAGGTAGGACCTTTTATTTAATATAAAAGACCAAATTGTCTTCTTTTATGCCTTTTGTCTTGATGGGGAGCCAAATAGAAGGCCAAGATTTGGCCACATGACCAATTGAACATGGAAGAAAGGCCACTTGGCCAAGTGGTGGGTATGCCTTCTGCTACTTAAGGACTTGCATTCACCTATGTCATAAGGAGATGATCATTCAGCCATGGGAGGGAGACCAAGAAAAAGTTAGACCAAGAAAAAGAAGAAAACCGAGAGAAGGAGAAGAAAAAAAGGAAAGAGAATAAAGAGAAGAATGAGAAAAACTTTGAAGAAAGGAAGCTTGGGAACCATAGATGTGAAGTTCAAGGTTCATCAAATTTCCTCCACAAAGTTCTAGGAGATTTTGGCTTCAAAGTGAGATAGGGAGAATTGAACTTCCTTTGCTATGTATTTGATGCAATTTTATAAAAGTTTAATATGTTATAAGGTGAATTAGTGTTGGGAAACTTGATGAGACTTAGGGCTTTTGATGTGTGTTCATGTGAACCTAGTGATGGGTAGTGAACTTAAAACCCTTTGGAATGTTGTTTGATGCTCTACACACTAAAATTTTAACCAACTTGTGATCATGCTATAGCTGGAAATTTAGCAGGATTTTCATGGTTTTAGAACACTTTTGAACCTTGGATTGCACCTAGAAAAGGTAGTGACAAGTGGAAGAAAGGAGCCTAGCAAAGATACGAATTAATGTTGTGTTATTGAGCATATTAAAGTGGTCGAATGAGGCTTAAATGTACTGAAATTTCTGTGACTTTTCCTTGCAACAAACCTGAAATTTTTCTTATCTATCTTAATTTACAATAGTTGGAAAGTGCATTGATAAAATGGCGTTGTGATATGAGCTCGTTTGGTATACTTATAATGTGATGAAATATTAGTATGTTGGTATAAAGACATGCATGAAACTTGAAATTCCTGCACTTTCACCTTGCCTTAAATTAGTATAGTTTATGCTTAAAGTGATGTAATTGAGTTAAGATTTACTTGGTTGGAATAGCATGGGGTTACACCATTGTTTGGTTGTGTAGTAACTTGAAATGGACAAAGGAGACCCTAAAACGCTGAAAATTCTTGAGGACGGTGGCCTTGTTAAATCTGTTTTTCTTTGTGTCTAAAGTGAACTATGTGAGTAGGAGATTGTGTGCTTGAGTGGGCATGGTGTGATAAATTTGCCCAATACACTTTCGGGTCAATATGGTTGATGAATGTTTAAAGGTAACTACATTTCAAGAAATTAACGGAAAAAAAGTGAATATTGTGATTGTGTGGTCCAGGGTCATGGGGTACAGAAAATAGGAAGGGTCTTGAGATACCCTCGGGTTGAAAGTCTCAGAACCTGCACAGGGTTGGTGTTTATACCAGCGGGTTAGTAGCCCACGAAATGATTCATGTACTATGGCATATCGTCGCCGCCCTAGACCGCGATCCTAAAGAACGATTCAGTGATATAATCGTAATTCTTATGGCGTATCGTCGTCCTAGACTGCGATCCTAAAGAACAATTCAATGATGAGCTCGAAATTCTTATGGCGTATCATCGCCCTGGGCTGCGATCCTAAAGCACAATTAAATTGTACCCAATTCCTGGTGAATGTGTGAAAGTGTGGTATAATGGAAAGTGGTTAAAACATGGAAGTATATCAGGTGAAAACCTTGAACTATTGCATAGGCTTGATATTTGATAAGTTCTACATTTCCCATAATTTATGTTATTCGCTTTTAACATACTTGAAATGTCCGTTGCTCTACCCATTCATTATTTTCCATTGTGAGCATTGTGCATACATCATATATATATTATTGTAGACTGTCGTGAGCACACGCCATTAGTGCTCACATCCCTACAGATGCCATTGCAGAACCCACACAGGAGGATTAGATGAGCCTAGAGTCCGGCTAGGAGACTTGCAGGACACGCAGTAAAAGTTTAGTTCTTTTATGTGTACAGTTAAAAGGGGAATGAAAAGTTTATGAAAACAAAATTTGGTTAATGTAAATGTATGTTGATCATGGGACTGTAATGGCCCTACGACCGTATGTTGTATTTTTATTTCGATTGGAGGATGTATATTATTTATGACTTTTGGGAATGTAATGGCCTTAAGGCCCATTTATGTAATTTATGCCCTTATTGTCACTTTAAATTCTTGGTTATTAGCTTATATTAGCTAGAGTTGGCATGAATGTATGGTCTTGTAGATGTTAGTTAGCTAGTGTGAATATTATGGGCAGGTTTATTTGTTACAGGTCCAGATATTAGGTCTTTATATCATAGGGGAGGTTTTGTGGGTCTATTCCATGACAGTGGCATTGCTCAGATATTACTAACCCGGGTTATCATATTATATGCGTTTATTACTCACTCCTCGAATTCTCGAATCCGGGGCGTGACAAGTTAACTCATTATAGAAGTGACCTACAGTCGGACCCATAAGGGGCTAACTCATTATAGTAGTAAAGAAGTGAAGTAAATCACTGTTGCATTATAATTACATTCCCAAAATTATAAGTACAGCATCAGTAAATCATTGATAATGCACTACTTTGATATGCAATTTGGTTTATGAAACTTGCTTATACTTTGAATCATGAGATATATGTTATCATGCTATGAATGTTGAATTCTTATTGGTGCGTTGTATCATGGTTAGTATATGCATTCCATTTGTATTATGGGAGTGTATCGTGGGCATGCTCACGTCTCTACAGATGTACATGCAAGACCCACACAGGATGATTAGGAGAGACGTGGAGGCAAGGGAAGAAGAATTGGATGAGTTTAGCTGGTTGTAAATGTATATTGATAAAACACGGGGATGTATATATATTTTTTTGAGTTTGGGTTTGTAATGGCCATAAGGCCGAGACTTGTACCGATTTATAAAAGTTAACGATAGTGGAATTGTTCCATATTTATGTTGGTTAATGTGGATTGGATGTGTGGCCTTAGATGAGTTGTATGTTAGTTTATAATAAAACCACTGCATATTGTATGGCAGCTTATATAATTGCACAGGTTATTCAATTAAGTACCCCATTGACTAAATTTTAGGCCGTTATATAGCAGATAAGGTTTTGTGGGTCTATTGCCTGACCAATGTGCCTGCTCTGATATGGTGACCGTGTTTTCATGTTATATATGCTGTACACTCACTCCCTAGATCTCTGGGCCTGGGGCGTGACAGGATGGTATCAAAGCCTAGGTTAGACTACCTAGGGACATGGGAACAATTGCATTTCATATTGCATGAATACGTGGCATTGACGTAATGTGTTTTCCTGCTTTCCGTCTTTAGCAAAACGTAATAAGATTATTGATCTATCGTGCATTTTTTTATATGTGCTTAGAATGCCGCCAAGGCAAGAGCCGAGAAGTCGGGGCCGAGGGCGAGGTTGTGGAAGAGGTAGGGGAGTCGTGGATGCCCCAATGCAGAGTGCCTCCATCCTGCTAGAACAGGAGGCGGAGCGCAGTGCGGTGGCTGAAATGCCACCAACGCCCCAAGGTGGAGCGGCGCCACCTGTAGCACTAGCAGTTCCTCTACCTGCTATAACTGATACCGGGGCATTCTTTCAACAATTGGCCACTGCAATGGCCACTATGACAGGAGGAGCTGGGGCAGCACCCCAACTGCAAGTTCAAGCGAGTGCTACCAAAAGTAATTTGGCACAATTCCGAAAGATGAAGCCTCCGAGTTATAACGGTGTGGCTGACTCCGAGGTGGCGGAGCATTTTCTGGACGAATGTGAAAAGATCTTGGAGGCGTTAGAGATTACTGAACCCGCCACCTGTATTACTTTAATCGCCTTTCAATTGGTGGGACGGGCTTCTTCCTGGTGGAAAAACATAAAGGAAGCTCGGGGTCAGGTGGGGTTGTCATGGGAACAGTTCAAGGAGAAGTTCCGTGACCACTTCTTCCCCCAATCCTTGTGGGATGCCAAACGGGAAGAATTTGCTAGCCTCATCCAGAAAAATATGACGGTGCTAGAGTATGAGCGGCAATTCACAGATCTATCCAAGTACGCACCGGAGTTTATTTCCACTGACCGGTTGAAATGCCAGAAATTTGAATGGGGCTTGAAGCCGATCCTCCGCAACAAGATGGTGATGCTCTAGATTAATGATCATGAGGAGCTGGTGGATCGAGCCATGGCAGTAGAGCAAGATTTGCTGGAGACCAGAACTATGATGGAAGGCCACTGACCTCTATTAAATAGTGCGTCTAAACTTAACCCCCAAGTGCAAGGGTGTGCAGTGTAGTTTTACCTGGTGAGTTCAGGATCGTATCCACAGGGAGTCTAAGGTTTTAGTTTCTAAGTTATTCAAGGTTCTTTTAATCCTAAAGTGCTAAAAAATAAATTTTTGGTATTTTTGGGAAGGAAATTTTCCACTAAATTTCCTAACTAGCTTTAAATAAAGATAATGCAGAAATAATCTCAAATGAATAAAAGTTGTGAAAAGGCAAAACACTTAATTAATTTATGAATTCAAATAATAAGAAAGCAACCTTGGTTTGGAATTCAGTTTTCAAGTAAAGAAGAATCTTGTAATTGAAACCCTTTTTTTGCTTTTACACAATTCAAATTTCACGTTTTTCTTAAAAGAAGGGAAATAAGAATCGGGAAATTTTTCCTTAAAAGATTTTAAGTTACCACTTAATCTTACTTCAAGTTTCACGTTTTTCACGAGGAAGGGAAACAGGGATCGAAAAATATTTCTTGAAAGAATTCGTGTTTTGAATTCAATTTGTTTACGTTAAAAGTTTAAAAGTCGGGTTTAATGTTCCAAAGTCCTTTTCCAGTGATTATAGAGAATTTTGACAAAAAAACTTTGTTTTCGAAGTTCTTTTCGTAAATCAAATTAAAATTCAAATAAAAGTGTATATACGCTTATGTATACACATTGCGTATATACACTTAAGTTTTTCAATTATGTTGATTCTTTTACCTTACTTTGAAAACCAATCAAGGCTATAGAGATTCTACTCTAACATGCTTATATGAATCATAATAAATTAAGATTAAAAGTAACCTAAAACTACTACACAAGAAAACTGAAATTAGTAAGAACAAAATAATGAATATAAACCCTAGGTTTTAACTACGCATTCAAAAGAACAATCAATCACGCAAAAAGAATCAAACTAAAACATAAACAATAAAGAGAATCAAAAAGAACAGAAAATTTTAAATTAAACTTGAAATAAACAAGTACCGTACTTCGTAGATGCGAAACAAAAAACAACCAATGTTGAAACGAACCCACGAACAATGAAGAACATCCAAGCATAAAATAAAAAAATAAAAAGAAAAGAAAGAAAAATTAAACCCTAGAAACTACTCTCTACGGCCGGAAAAAGTTCTCCCTTAAAAGATGTACAAAAGTTTAGCTTTTATAACCTTCGAGAAAAACCTGAAAAAAACACACGGAATTGCTGAGACACTCGCTTGGTCTGGACTAGGCCCTAGGTGGTCCGGACCACAATGGGCAACCTCAGAAAGATGCTTTGTCTCCCGGTCCGGACCGGCTAAGGGGGTAGTCCGGACCATAGTGTTTTGACCGAATTTCAAACACAATTTTGACCTTGAAGACAAGAAATTCAGGCTTCGGCTAAAACATAAAAATTGTAGCCCTTCAAGTCTTCTTTCCAACCCAAAAAGAATCGTGTCAATCGGAGTTCTGACCAAAACGTTATGGCTGAAATATCAACAGGGTATTGTACAAAATTCTGCTACAACATATTTTCCACTGTTTTGAGCTTTAGGCCATTTTCTTCGCTACAAATCATAATTATTTCCTCTATTTTCCTGCATTTTAGAAACTAAATCCAATAAGTAATAAAAATAGTAAAACTTAAAGAGTTTATTAAAATAATGCATGATTTTATACTAAAATGTGAAGTTTGTAATTACATTTTTCAAGTGTAATCAGTATCTGTGACCACTTCTAGAATGTACATCTAAAATCAACCCCCAAGTGCAAGGGTGTTCAGTATAGTTTTATCTAGTACGTCTAGGATCATATCCATAGGGAGTCTATAGTTTCAATTTCTAAGTTCTTATATGTTCTTTTAATCCTAAGGTTGTTATAAAATAAACAAAGGAATATGTTTGTTTCTTTGGATAAAAGTTTTCTAAGTAATTTTCCTAAGGAATAATAAATAAAGCAATTAATAAGAAATAATTCTAACTAATGTAAAGCGACCTTGATTTATGTTCAGTTTTCAAGTAAAGGAAAATCTCGTAGCTTAAACCCCTTTTTTCTACTACAATTCAAATTTTACGTTTTTCTATGGAAATAAGAATCAAAAGATATTTCACTAACCAAACTAAACCAAACCAAACTAAGCCTTTTCCCACTAGGTGCGGTCAGTTATATGGATTTGACGACGCCAATTAAATCTATTAAGGGCCATATCCTTCGTTAAATCCATGTAGACAATGTCATGTTTAATAATTACTTTCTAACAGTTCTTGGGTCTCCCTCTCCCTCTTCTATTCCTGGCAATCTCCATACTTTCACATCTTTTAACCGGTGCTTCTGTTGGACATCTTCTAACATGACTAAACTATCTTGGTCGATTTTCTCTCATTTTATCTTCAATCGATGCTATTCCTACTTTGCCCTAAATCTCCTCGGTCCTAATTCTATCTCTCCTTGTTATCCTACACATCCATCTTAACATTCTCATCTCTGCAACTACCATCTTTTGAACATGATTATACTTTACTGCCTAACACTCTGATCCATATAATAATGCTGGTCTTACCGCCACCTTATAATACTTTCTTTTAACCTTGAGGAGGACTTTTCGATCACACAAAACACCTGAAGCACCCCACCATTTGGTCCATCCGACCTGAATCCTGTGACTTACATCCGTATCAATCTTTCCATCCTGTTGTACCATAGATCCAAGGTATCTAACGTTTTCTTTTTCTACAATCTTTTGAGTGCCCAAACTTACTTGTATACTACTAGCAGTCCTATTTTGACTAAGTTTACATTCTATATATTTCGTCTTGCATCGACTTAACCTCAACCTTTTTGTCTTTAATATTTTCCGCCACAATTCTAGCTTAACATTCACTCTTTCTCTCATCTCATCTACTAAAATAATGTCATCTGCAAATAACATACACCATAGCATCTCATCCTGAATATGTTTAGTAATCTCATCTATAACTAGGGCAAATAAGTACGGGCTTAACGCTGAACCTTGGTGCAGACCAATCGTGATAGAAAACCCCTTAGTCTCTTCGCCAACCGTCCGTATTGATGTCCCAGCTCTATCATACATGTCCTTTGTTGTCTCAATATATGCGACACACACTTCTTTCTTTTTCAATACTCTCCATAAAATCTCCCTAGAAATCCTATAATAAGCCTTCTCTAAATCAATGAACACCATATTGATTAACATTCACACTCTCACCAATATTACATTAAGAGTAAATCAAATGAAGAATATTCACTTGATTTTTCACCTCATAATCTTGTAAATACCTCCCAAGGGGAATATTTCAAATCATATGCCTTAGACAATATTGAAAATAATTTTCAACTTAAGTTTCCTTGGCCCTTACTAATAAGAAAAATAGAAGAAATACCACTTCAACCTTAAGTTCTCACATGACACATCACCAAAATTTGATTTATCACCCTTCCTAACTTCAACATCAATGAATTTCACAAATTCACCCAAAATCGCTCTAATTCTTTTCGATACACTCACCCATGTGGAAGTGACACTTTAGGAGTATTCCTATTCCCCACTCACTACCGTATCTAGCCTCTATTACTTTTCTCCATAATTTATCCATTTTTAGAGCAAATCTCCACAATCATGTACCAAATAATGACCTAATGAATGTATGAAAATTACGTAGACCCAACCCCCCCCCCCCAACCCCTTCATTTGGTTAGAGAGCATATTAACACCACCAATTGATATTTAAATTTGTCATTCCATCCACCCCACAAAAAATCTCTTTGAATCTTCTCCAATTTAGTTATAGTGGAAATTTGAGAAAAGAACTACAAATAAGCGGGAAGACTACATGGTGTGATTTTGATGAGAATCAACCTTGCCCCCTTGATAAATATTGCCCCTTCCAACTTGCAAGTCTCCTACAGAACCTTTCCACCACACCATTATGGCTTCAAAATTAGCACCTAATGGCAATTCCAAAAAGTGGCAGCAGTCTACAAATCTTGGAACACAAAATAATAAATAACTCATTAAAAAGATCAGGAACTTTGCCCACAGGAATTAATTTAGATTTTCCCAAATTAACTTTCAAGCCAAAAAACAGCTTCAAAACACAATAAAATACATATAAAATGACCACTTGAAAAGACTCTGCCCCACAAAAAATGAAATCACCATCTGCAAATCAAAGATGAGATAGCCGAAGTGTTATCCCTCGTACTCCCCAACACTGAAACCTTCCAAATATCTTTCTCAAAAAGATCTGAAGATCAATCTACTAAATGCTTCCATAACAATAATAAACAGTAAGTGAGATAATGGATCCCCTTGTCTAATTCATTAATCAAACAAGCCAAGAGATCCATTAACTAAAACAAATAATTTAACCAATTTAATAGACTATTTGATACACGTCCTCCATTTCTCACTAAATATCATCCTCTCAAGCAAATATAGTAGAAAATTCCAATTGACATTATCATATGGTTTCTCAATGTCAAGTTCATATAAAACACCCACTATACCACCAGTGATTTTTATCACCACACATAATATTATATATTTTTCTAAAGTTCCGTAATGGACTACATTATTACAACTAAATTACACCTATAAGCTATCCCAGCTATTCATTCCTAATTGAGCCAATCGTGGAGTTTTCAACATTTGCTTGTCAGGTAATAAAGCTGACATACAGGCTCCAGTTTTGCTTGTTTAATAGCTGCAAAAGCTTTGCATTAACTCTTTTTTTTTTAATAAGCAATAATAAAATTAAAAATAGAAGCTTGAACAAACTTCTTATAAGCTGAGCCAAAGCTGTTCACGAACAACTTGGTTCAATGCCATCTACAATGAAGAGACTGTAGATAAAATCCAGCTGGTGATTGGAAATATCAAATCCATTCACTCCTCTGGATTGCTATGGGAAATAAAACAAAGTGACTAAAGAGATCAACTGGATTTTTAGGTCACCCTGTGTTAGCATGCAAAAATGGGTTCTTTTCTGAGATTTTAATAGCAAGGACAGCCACTTGTAAGATACAGGTGATTTAAGACAGAATTTCTGACGGCATACTGAATCAGTATTTCTTCCAGATATGTAACCTGTAGTCTCCAAATCTGCTCATTGACTTGACCGTAGCCTCATCCTTCCATATACCAAGTCCAAGAAGAAGCACCTTTATTATATTGATACCAGGAATAAGAGCTGCTAGAACTGCTGCCCAATGACCAGAGCTGCATGGTAAGTAATTGCTCAATAAAAAGGAGGATATAAGGTAGAACTAAAAGCTTCTTTTAATCAAGTGAATATTACCTAAATAATGGCCAGCACAGCATGAAAACTAACCCGACGCTCACATGCACAAGCTTCCTATTTAGTTTCTAACAAGGGACAAATAGGTTAGGAACGTCTACGAACAAGACATAAAAGAAGTTCAAATTCATGGGTCTTGAGAACAGAAATTATTGCAATAAAGAGGCAGCTGCTTATCTTATTTCTACTAATTGAATATGAAAAATGGATTACAGAAAAACAAATTTCAGTAAAATTCAGATATAGTATCAAAACAGAACTATTTATTACAAGTTTCTATTTTCTTAATTAAATAGCCTGTGTCTGCGTCTCATAGGATAATGGCATCAAGAAGTCTAAACCAATATCACGCAAAACTTAGTTCAGTGTATATACTATGTCAGGTTATGTGACAGCAAACCTTGAGATCTACAGATTCTTTCCACTAGACTAAACTAAACTAATTGCCACTCTTTCACCACAAATAAGCACCACGTGCTAAGTAGGAGAGAATAAAAAAAAGAAGAAAGAAATACATGCAATGCCTCCTCTTCACAAAAGACAGACTTCAAAAGACTGAAATCTTTTATTTTCTGTTTATTTTTTATTTTTATTTTGTTATTATTTATTTAATTAATCATTTTTTTTGGAGGGGGAGTAGGGGAGGTCAAGCCAACACTGTAGGCATTGGGATGCGAAGTGCTTTGCTTGGAGAAATAGAAGGAACATGTTGAGAAATAGAAGGAACATGTACCACACGAACAAATTCTGAAAATACCACACAAATATCACCATAGAGGGTATTCAAGAATCCGCACATGAATTTTTAATGAACTTCAAAGAAATCATATTGAGAAGTAATCTATGTGGAACTTGTGACGTGTATTTGTGCCAAGGTTCCTAGATATGCAATTGCTGGAGATATTATTTCACCACCTTCCGTGGAAATCGTAGATAATGACAAAATATGAGAATGAATGGAATTGCTTGATTCCCTTTGGGTCACAACACATATATTTATATTCAAACTATCATGTACAAGTTTAGGAATAGAATAGCCTAAACTAGGAAACAGAATAAACTAATCCTAGGCCTAATCTTATTTTTATATTTACAATATTTTTCCACATTTCCCCTCAAGTTGGAGCATATATACATCATAAGTTTCAAACTTGTTACAAATGTATCGAACCCGAGACTTCCTAGAGCTTTAGTAAACAAATTAGCGAGTTGATATTCAGATTTAACATGACTGGTCTTGATAGTGTTTTACAAGATCTTTTCTCTAACAAAATGATAATTTATCTCAATATGCTTAATTCTCTAACAAATTTTCCATGATCCCATCCAATACAAAAAGATGTTTCTATATGCCACACAGATAAGTGGAAGAATTGAGATAACAATGAAAACAGTCTTCTTCACGAACAAGAATGGTTTCTGGACACAAGGAGATTTTATGGGGAACTAGTTACTTAAGCAGTTTGGCTTTTAATGGTTTTTAACAAACAATTTTATTTTATTTTTATTTTTTATTTTTTTTATGAGACGGATAGAAAGGAAAACTGTGAGCATTTACTTCTAGGGAAATTTGGGCCTAAATACCCCTTTATGAGATGACATCAACGACAACGCAGATCAATAGAAAATATGGGGTTCAATATATTTTGACATTGCCAGATTGTGAAGTTGAAAGATGGCAAACGATATAGATGCATGCATTGGTTCATAGAAATAATACCCAAATTTAGTCCAGAATCTGAAAAAAAAAAATGCATGGTAGTGGACCTAGGGACTAAGGAAGTTCTCATATTTACATTTTAACAATTACAGAAAGTTCCCACCTTAATCAATATTTGAAACAAGAGGTAGACAATGTAGTGACTAACGAAGAAAAATTTCAACTTAAAAGATTTGTGAAACAAGAGGGAGGAAATGGAATTAGCTGAAACAACAATCTGATGAGATTTTTTACAGCTTTGTCACATCAAAAGGGACAAAATCTTTCACCGTTATTAACATATGTAATCTCCATCAAGACCAAAGTTAAATGGATCGTTTCAGTTATTTATTCCATGTTATCGCATTCACATTAACATCCAATTTTTCCCACTTAGTAATCAATTTGCAACTTGTGCTTCAAGAACAGTTCGGAACCACAAGAGTCCAAGACACCAAACGCAGTAATGATACTAATATGTAAGAAGTCTCTGGTATCCAAAAGAAATTATAAAATAATCCCAAGAAAAGCAAACAGTAATGAGGTTTTTCATACTCTAAATTCTTTTTTGAGGAACGTTTTGGAACCTAGTGCTCGGAAGTGTGCTATTCTTTAGTTACAACCCTCCCCTGGTTTTTTCATTGAGTTTTATCCAATAGTTCAATTGCATAAGGATCAAGTTCATTCTGCTTCCTTGTTCTAATCTCAAACAAACCCGTCGACGACGCAAAAGAAAATTGTTAAAATGAAAAATTTTCCAAGGAATTATTATAAACAAAAGGCAAAAAGAAAGCAAGTGAGTGCATTGATCTTCCTTTTCCTAAAACAGTGAAAATAAAAACAAAAAGAATAAATGGGGGAAAAGAAAAGTACAGAGCGGAGAGAGGAGAGAGGAGAGAGGGTTTTGAAGAACAAGACCAACCTGATCAAAGATCCCCCATTTGGCCGTTTCCCCCCAGAATCGAAGTAAGGAGAGAGCGATGCCGCCCGTTAAAGCGGTCGCGAAGATGTCGTTTACGATCGGGTTCTTGAAGAACATGGATGCCGCCGGCGTCGACAAAAGACTCCGGCGAACCATGAGAGGCTTCCGCTGGCAGAATCTGAGTACAAAACTAGGGTGAATGACGATGCCGGCGAAAAGAGAACGAAGATTAGAAATCTGGCGGCCCGGAAGAGGTAGGTATTGCCGGATGACCGAGATGGATCTCCGATTGGTCAGGTCAGGTTGGAGTTGGGTAAGTGAAGACAGACCCGAGGCCATCGCAGTCTTCGCAGACACTAATGGCTCGCAGCCTATTGGCTACCAGACACTCTGGCAGTGGCTTGATTTTCCACATGTAAAAAAAAAAATTATCTCCCCCCATTATTTAACCCAGAGGAGGAGAAAGTTTACCAACCTTCCAGAATCATTGGGTTATGAATGAAAAAGCGAAAGGAAGTACTTGTAATTTCCTGTAACATTTACATAAGGATTTTTCCCAAATCAAGCAAGACAAAAATGTCAAATAAAGAGAAAATCTTAGTTTTTATTCATTTAATTATTTTAGTTAATCAAGTATATTTTATTAAATTATTTTTAACAAAAAATAACTAGATTATTTGAATTAATATGAAATATATTTTATTCAATTATTTTTAATAAATAATATTGTATAATTAAATTATATTTTATATTTATTTAAT